>JANIJG010002612.1:50749-62449 GCA_024611175.1 Megaceryle torquata
GGCCTTGAACACTTCCAAGGTATAGAACATCCACAGCTTCCCTGGGAAACCTGTTCCAGTTTCCCATCACCCTCATAGTGAAGAACCTCTTCCTAATTTCTAATCTAAACCTACCCTCTTCCACTTTGAAGTCATCACCCCTCATCCTATCACTACAAACCCTTGTATGTTCAATAAATTGCACCTACTCTTTTAAGTACAGTAAGCAGTCTGTCTGTCTTGACCAAGTAAAAATATTTATCTTGCCAATAACACTGTGTTTCAGGAGCTGTCAAACTGGACAGTATCTAATGTTCTTTGCATCTTGATATCATGCAGCCTGTCATATTGGGTATTTTGTGATTTGTTATGTTGCTATTTGATAGATATATTAAATATATATTTAAGCCATTTTGCCCACACCTTGCTCCTAGTTAAGCAAATATTGTAATTAGGAAATAATTCTTTTATTTAACAGAGAAAATACTATACACCACAAAATTATGTTTCAGGTCTTTTGGTTATTAAATGTCAGTGCATATAAATTCAGAAGCATAGTTCAAGACAAGAGTTGATAATGAGAAATAAATCAAGCTACTTAAAGTTTTATCTTTTAAAAGGAAAAGCTAAAGAATCCCCCAAGTTTTTTCTCCCTGATATTTTATCATATGGCTTTATTTAATACTGAAAAATGGAGAATCTATTTTTGTATGTTGCTTGACATGTACTGTCTTTTTGTGTGTGTGTGTGCAAACATTCACAATTCACTTTTTTTTTCTTTCCCCCTCCACTGAAGATGTGGATGAAGGAAGAACTAGAGATGAACCCCAACAAAATGAAGAAAAAAGGCCAGATGTATCAGCCTCCTCCACAAATGGGCATAAATCAGCCTTCAGTGGACCTAGAAAGATAGGGTAAAGCCTTTTCTTTTGGAAACTGGTAAATCAGGTAACAGCTGTATATGGTCAGATGGATTTTCTTTTGAGTTTCTCCAACAGTCCACATCAGCATCAAACTTCATTTGAAGTGTACTTACTATAATTAGACTTCTGTTTCCTAGGAAAGGCAGCAGTAATTACTTTTCAGCTATAAAGGTAGCAGAAAAGGTAATTTTACTTCCACTTTTTGTTGTTGTTGTTGTTTATACTTGGAAATAAAAAATTGTTCCTAAAGGCAGGTTTACCGAAGAAGTAAATGCAAAAAAATAGCATTTGGAGTACCTATTTTTTATGTATAATGGTTGGTTCTGATCACAAGCCAAGTTTTCCTTTAGATTCAAGCTGTGTAAATGCAGTCTAACAGTCAAGTAGTGCCAACTTTTTGTGCTTGTGATAGAGAATAAGCAGATATATTGCTGGTCATCTTGCAGTCTCAGTGACGTGTTTAACCCCAGTTTGGCTTTAGAGGAGCTCTCAGGGGACATGGACAGATGAATTGAATATATAGTTGGATGAGTGGTGTCTGGACCTAACTTAAGGCTATGGGGTGAATGGGAAGAAAAATCGTGTGAATGTTCCTATCATGGGTGGAGGTCCTTGGGCTAATAGTTTAAAAACTTTGTTTCTGTTGGAAAAAATAACACATTTTATTGTAGTTCCTAAACATAGAGTAGGTAGATAGCTTTGTTCCAGTGACTCCAGAAATTAACACAAGTGATTTCTCTCTCTGATATTGGAAGAAAAAAGAGCATCAGAATGCCTCTGGCTCCTCAAATTAAAGTGAGGAAGGAACTAGCTTAGGGAATCCACTATAATAGGGCCTATATGTTGCTGTAAATGATGTTAATTGGTAGCTATAGTAAGAGTGCATTAGAGTTTACTTTTGAATCCTCATTTTATTTAAATCCTTTGTGCAAAACTATTGGTCATATTACCCTGTGAGAAACAATTATTTTTTTATAAAAAATTTGTTGTTTATTTAGTGATGTTCAGTCTTTTTCAGTTTGTGGCCCAAAATGTTTTCTGGTGATGACATTCCCCATAATGGAAATTTAATCCTACAAGAATTAGGCTTCCTTTCCCTAGTACATTCTGTGGCCTTTCTTAGTAGGAGTTCATTATTCCACCTCTTCCTTCCTTGCTTCCTCTTCCTCCCTCAGGTTCCACATTCATATATCTCATGAGCGGATTTGTTTTAACTAAAGCCATGACACTTAGTGTCATGGAGTAACTTAACACTCCATTGTTGTGGGTAAGTCTATGAAGAATACTATCACTTTTCAAAACTTTATTTCACTTCTTTAATTTCTGTCCTATTAGGTCACATGTTGCAGGGTGAGGGGATGGTGTTTGTTTTCAGACAATAACATGCCCGGGTCATTGATGAATATACTTGTAGAAATCACCAAGAAATCTTTAAGAGAAAATATATATAGTGTAATTTTCTAGGGGAACATATGCATATTTAGTCAAAAATACTTTGCTGGGTATAAACTGTAAAAAAAAAAAAAAGAAATAGAAAGTTCATGAATTTTTCAGAAAAAGCACTTCTGGGACAAAGCGGGAAGTAGCCACACATTGAGTGGTAGGGATGTTTTAATATTTTGTGCTTTAAAAAGCACTTTATAGCAAATATGATGATTTTTTTATTTTTTTTTTTTTTGGTTGTTGTTCATAGAAATCAGTTTGATAAACTTGATTTGGTTCTCTATTGACTTTTATATCCAGACTTGTCCATAGATCAGACAGATCCATGGACTTTAATAGAATGCGCACATCAAGGGGCATTTCAGTCAGACTGCTGTTTCCTGTGAAAAAGTTTGTGACTTTTGAAATCCTCTATTCTCTGTTTTCATCAGGAAGGTAATTAGGGTGGTTACCAAAGGAGAAATTAAAAATCCAAAAGATGAAGGTGAAAGGAACACCGGCTCAGAAGCTGAAACCCAAACTCTTTGCAGTGGCAAGTCAACGCCTTGCTCCGAGAGGTAAGCAGCAGAAATCTGGTACAGCTCATATTGCGTTTGACTTCAGAGTGCGTGCCAGTCCTTTATGTTGCATTGTTTCTTTGAATGCTCAGCACTAATACTATCTGGGAAGCAGAGCTTATGTTTAAAAAACAAAACAATAATAAAAGAAAAAAACCTAAAAATTGTCTTAATCCATCTTCCTTTTCTCTTTATCCTTTTCTCCTCATTCTCTCGTGTTTGGCTGGTGATTGATGTCAGTATATTGTTATTTTTTGTTTTCTGGCTTTTAATTGATGAGCTGTGTTCATGTTACAGAACACAGGTCCTTTGTTCCAAAGTTTTAATTTGGTAATGACATGCTAATTGATTATAATTGATATTTTCTTGTTCAAAGGCTCTGTTCATCCTTCTCTTTCCATGGTTATTCTCCCAATTATTTATTTATAGAATTATAGAATTCCATTTATCATTCTTCTGGGTATGAGAGATCTGTTACTGCCTCTGATAGGATTATAAAACGCCAGATGCAACTTTCCTCTCATCCTCCCACCTTCAAAATGAAGCCAAACACCAGCTTTTTTTCTTGTTCAGTTGGATAATCTATACTGAATATAGACTCACATCCTTTGCTTAGATGCACACACCTAGAGATTTTACAAACTGGTTCGAAAATAATACTAATTTGCTATAAGAACGAGTAGAAATTTCTAGCTCTAAAACAGTGTTCCTGAGAGACTCCAGGCAGGTATACAGGAACACAGGATATCAGGTAAAGGGAACAGTGTGACATTTTATTCATCCACAGATGAGCCATCTTATTTAAGCAAGAAATTGCTTCCCTTTGTTACCTACAATTCAAAAACCCTTTTTTTTTTCTTCTCCAACATACCTAAAATTGATGATGACAATCTTCTTGAAAGTTGATAATTGATTTATTTTTTTTCTTCCCCCCACTGGATGCTGCAGCATTTACTAGCTAAATCAGCTTTAAAGCTACTTTTCTTCTTTAATCCATACACAGTTTAGTACAGTTTTGGTTTTTTCCACTACACTAATTAGACCTTTTGTATCTAACCAGATTCATACCTGACTTTTATGTGACCAGAAGTAGTATTTTGCTGTTTTTCTGGATTTGTTTTGCTTTTCAATGACTAGAGATGAGTCAAGGATCTAAGAGACAAAAACTCAGGAATCTGGTGTCTGTGCTGCTTAACACTAAGGTTATACAATGTTAAGTAACTTTCTCTAAGAGCTTGCTAAAATAAGGACAAAGGGATGCTTGTGAGAAGTCTGTGCAGTTGTTTTTGATGTGCCAGACTGCAGGAAAATTATCATGCAGTTTATTATAAATGAAACAAAATAATTTTATTTGAGGTGATAGAATCCAGCACCTGTACAGCTTTGGGTACAGACTGGTACACTTCTGTACTACAGTAGTCTATCAAAATAGCCTTTATGCTTGATTGTCTTGCTTGAATTTCACATAAAGCAACAATTTCTAGCTTTTGCCCAGAGGCAGGCTGTGAAATTTATTAAATTAGTTCTATTGAGTCAATATGGCAACTTCATTCTGTACCTGTCATCTCATCTGTCCAAACTGATGTCCTGTGTCAAAGTACATAGTAACCCATTTATGTTGCCAGGAGATGCTTACCAGAAGCTGAATTACAGGTGGTGAAATTATTTTGCTGTCTATAGAAGATATAGCAATTTCTAAATATTAGTTTGTGTAAGGATGGAGAAGCAGCTTATATTTCTTTGTAGAGTAAAGTTCCTGTCTTGTACATGCGTGGTTAAATAATTAATTAGATATCTGAGGGTGCTTACTTTAGTTCATCTATTGCTAATTTATAGAGCTGAGTAGTAATTATCAAAAATAACAGCAAAGATTGCCAGGCTACCCTACATAACTGTTCTGAGTTTCAAATTAAATTAATATAATAACATCTTGTGACATTGTAGCTGTCCTAGACTTTCCTGCATATTTCTGATTTTTGCAATTGCCCTCATCTTTTTAACTGCATTGACAAAACTGGTAGTATTTCTCCTACCAGCAGGGAAAAGAGGAGATAATTTTTATTCTTTCTAAACATTTCTGTTGAAGAGAAGATGTACTGACCAGGAGTCCCAGGCCATGAGTTCATCTCTTCAACTGATTTATTTCTACTCCAGGAAAAATGTTTACTTATTTTTGCAGCTCAATGAACTGTGAGGCTACATCAGGATACAGGAGCAATAGTATAGGAATTTCAAGCTCATCTACACAAGCACACTATCCCATCATACTGACGTCTCATCTACTGTATGGAATTTCCTGGCACAGTCACTTTTTAGCAACATTTTTCTTTTGTTATCTACTTCATATGTGTATAAAATGTGTTGGACCGCTCTCTAATAGCAGACTGAAATAAGGGCAACGTACAGGAGGTACAGAGTAGAAGAGTACAGAGGTCTGTTTAGCAGGTTTGATGTGCAAGTGCTCAATCTGACTGATGACTCCTGCAGAACCCCTTATAACATATTTTCAAATATTTTCTTCCAGCTCACTATTACTTCTGAACCCTTCTCTAGAGTAACATCGGTTTACACAGCAAAGAAAAAAAATCTGCAACAACAGTTTTGTAACAGAAAGTCACAACAATCCACCAAAAGAGGTGTGACATGCAATAAAACTCGGGTTTTCAACATTTGACAACTTTCCATACACTGGAAGGTCCAACAGCTTTGATGAAATACAGATGAGAGACAGTAACCTTGTTTTTTTCAATTTGCAGCACCAAAGACAAGTCTTTATGTAAACAGATAGGACTAGAATTCAACCACAGTAAATTTGGTAGGATTTGTTGATCACTGGTTCATGAATTAAAAAGTAGTAGAGAGTGTATGTGAATTGCAAATGCATAATTGTGTTTATTATGTATTATCTGCTGTTGTCAATATGCAAAATTAGACAATAATTCTTAAAAAGGTTACCATATGTTCATTAAAGGACAAAAACATGGTTCCATAACATTTGTAGACAGTCTTGGTGTTTGGAATTTCCTTTTGTATTCTTTGTTTTCAATAAATACACAAACATGAATTCAGAGCCTGTGCTCACCGATTAATGTAGTGGTGAGACATGAGCTGTTGTGTTCCAGATTATTTTTCTCAGTTGAACAGTAGTTATAATAAAAATTTCCACTGTGGTAGAGAAAATTTTTACTTCAATTACTCTAAACGTGATATGGCAGCCTAAGCCAAGTGAGGGTGAAATTCAGCTGTTGGCCAGCACAGTGAAGATGCCCTCAAATCTGAAATATTTATTAAGCAAGCCTCTTTGGGGTGAAAATATACTGTAAGGTCCAAAATTTTTTTTCCACCAAATCTGCACCACTATTGTCCTCTGACACTGTATTTTCCATATGAAAAGGTTGTAATTACTTTATCGATTCCTATTTACCAGTAATTAAAAAAAAAAAGTGCTAAGTAGGAAAGTATGCAGAACTGTAACTGTCCTGTGAGACTTCTTGAGATTTCTCTGAATTGTGACAAAAAATGAAAAAATTTGAACTGTTGTTGGTGGAGAAAGAAGAGTAGATCAGCCAAGAACTTGTATTTGTGCTGCAAATCAAATTTCAAATGAAAATAATACTTTCATTGGTAAGGTGTTGAAATACATTTTAAAATAAGTTTCATTGTTTCAGAAAGTCAAAACTATTCAACAGCTTACGTTTTCTAACCCTCAATGTTTACATGGACTGATCAGTATTTTCTAAAATTTCTGCCATTTGTGGTATTAGACAGCAAATGGGTTCTGGTATGCTGATCACAGATGCTTTTTTTTAATCACTTTTACTAACATGTAACCTGGCAAGAAGGCTTGTCCAACTTTCCCAGCTTTCCAGGCTGCTTGAAAGAATTGACCAATTTGGGTCAAGAGTCATTATTGCAATAAAAATAGGACAGTGAAAAAGGTATTTTTCTGGGGAGGATGGAGAGCAGATAGCCAAGGATTTTAGACTTTCTGGAGCTAGTGCTGGCATTAACATTGGCTGCAGAAGTGGCAAGAACTGTCATGTCACCATAGTTTTCCTTTAAACCAAGGAGCAGCCTGGTAGGAAGCATTACATGAGTTGTTGCACCTACTGCTGGGATGCAAATGCAGTGCTAAACAAACATGGATGGATGCACCTTCTGCAGTGTGGACAAGAGCCACCCATTTAGGCTATTCACAGTTCTGGTAGAAGTGCTGAAAATATTTGTATTACCTGTAACTGTAATTCACCTTTGCCTGTGCTTTTCTTTCCTGGTGATCGTTTCCTTGCAGTGGATCACACAAGTCATCCAGGACATTGTTATTCTAGTAAACTATTACCATGGCTGTTTTCTTCCAAGGTTTTAAATGGGTTGCTCAAAGCAATAACACTTTAATACTCTTCTCTCTATCCCAGAGAGAGCACCCTTTCACTGAACAGCAGCGATGCAGAGGCCACTGCACGTCGTCTGAAAGGGACTGTGGGTGCTGTCAGCAGAGGCGCTGTGCCCAGACCTCCCCTCCCAAGGTCCCCAGCGCTCAGCACACGCAGCATGACTGTGGATTATAGCAGGGTAAGTACAGTGATGTAAAGCTGATACCAGACACAGCTGACATCAGACAAGATGACTTGGCTGGTATCTGCCCTGTCAGATCAATATGTAGCCCAGAAAGGACAAGCCAGACAAAGAAGATTTTGTTTCTTCCTTAGTTGTGCGATAAAGATCTCTACTAGAACAGCATTTGTCATGCTTTATCAGTGATGTGATTTTTTGTTTGGCATATATTTTTTTTTTGTCTAAAACTTGCAGTTCATGACTAGCATTACATAATGAGTTGCAGATTCTGAACAGGGAAGCACAAGGGATAGGAGTAAGCATTTTTGGCACTTTGGGGCCTTGAGTAAGCGCTATGAACTTGGGCTGTGACTTTCAAGCATGCAGGGTCAAACATGCTCCCAATGGAAACTTTGCAAGCTCAGCACTTGCAGAAGATCTGGACGTACTGATTTTAGTTTTTTCTGGATCTGGACACTGGGGGCTCTGCATAAATGATAACACACAATGTGGGCTAGACACTTCATCAAAATGAAAGGTGGGATTCCTCTTACCTGCCTTTAAGCCTCTTGGGATGTAGGCAGACACGTCTGCACCAGCCACCTTGGTGGCAGAATGATGCGGCTCATCTAGCCCAAGCCAGACATTCTCTTCAGTTCCAGGCAGCCTGTCTGTTTGTCAAGGAGCTCCTCCTGGCTGTGCAATGAGACACCCATCCCAAATTCATTTCAGTCACCCCTCTTAAGAAATCATGATTGGGCCAGCAAGTTTTTCTAGATTGCCATGACTTAAGTGTACAGGGAAAACAAAATTTATAATCAGAGGTAATGCCTTTTACCTCTATGTTTGGAGGGAAAAAAAAAAGTAAATCAGCATTTGAGATTAGAGCCCTATTGAACTAATCAATTTTTTTTCTAACTTCCAAATACTTTGTCTAATATATCATCTTTTCTAATAAAAAAAGTTAGCTGTAAATAAAGGAATAGCCATTTTATTAATATACTTGTTGGCACACAGTGACTTCATTGCAGGTGCATTAGATTTGGCTGAAAAAGGCTAATCTATTTAATTTAGATGGATTTAGTTCATTAACTACCTCATTAGAGGAAAGCAAAAAGTCATAATGATACCAAGCATATTGGCTTTGTTTAAGGGGTTATACTGGCATAATTTAATTAGTTCAAGTCCATTTGGTTTTACCCTGATTGAAATAATTACACCAGCAGTGTTTTTACTTTCTGTGTTTTCCTGTGTGGGTGTTCTTTTTGTTTGTTTGTTTGTTTTTGTTTTTAATTCCCAGACTAAGTGAACTTTTAATAGATTTGAGTGTTTCAATTTCCTCCTCTCCTTCCTGATGCTCTGTTCTGATTCTTTGGTTTCAAACTCAGAATGTATACATGAATTGCATCTTTGTGACAAATTTTCTGCAGGATTTGTGCTAAGCAAAACAGACTAGATTGTAATCTAAATATATTCAGTAAGAGACTGGATGTAAAGGAGCTTTGATGTTCTGGAAACTAATAGAAATGACACTTGTGTAGGCTGATAGTGAATAAACTGGATTTTTGTATTTATGTGATGTGCATTCATATTATTGGACAGGATCCTGGATTAGAAAATGGCATGATTATTCCAGCAAGTGAAAGTGTACCTGAAGATTTAGTAAAGAAGCACTGTAGGAAAGCATCTGGAACACCTTCCATTGCAGTTTCTAGGGTATCTTTGTCATCAGGCAAGTATTAAGTCTTTTCCTTCTTTCTGACAGCCTTTATCATCAGAGGATTATGCCTATATTTTTGTGATTCTGCTTCGTTTTTAAAGCACTTTGAAAGATTAGATGTATATTTTGCAAACTTGTTCATGCTCATTCTGAAAATTCTTCCCTTTTACTAACCAAGTATGTATTACTTCACAAGTTTTACACTTGAAAAAATGATAATCCTAACCCCAGTAATGCTGGCATCATGTTAGTACTAAGTAAATCACATGCTATTAGAGTTGTTCCAAGATTTCATTAATTATTGTACATTCTTCAGTCATTCTTTGTGTGGTCAACTGTATTAAAATACTATATTTTCAATCTGTATAAAATGCTAGTGTGCTGCTGCCATTAACATTTCACACTCATTTTATCCAGAAGCAAATAGGGGAAACAGTGAGCTGTTGGGGAACAAGTCCCTTACAGATTTCATTTAATTTTTATACATGATACACTGAACCAATAGATTTGTCTGTAATCTATTTAATTTCTTTGGAGTCTGATAGGTAAATGAGGCTTGCATGGGAAGGTTCTGTCAGAGCCACTTTGCAACACTGGGTGAAGATCCTCCTTTTTCTATCTGAAACAAGAGGCCAGAGCACCTTGCCGCCTTCTGCTTGTCCCAGGCCCACAATCAGCTTCTTAAAGGGTTTGATAGAGCAGGTTCAGATTTAGAGGTTTCTCTCTGAAACAGTGAAGGGTTTACTTTATTTCAGCTGAATTCATCACTGAGCAGAAACCTGCTGGTATATCTCACAGAGCTGATCAAAGGAGGTAATATTCTTCAGCTTAGATTTTTCAACTTGAAAGCACCAGGGTTTTGTTGAGAATACCATGCAGTGCAGCTCCAGGCAAAGGGTTTACAGACTGCCACTTCTTTAGGAAGGGAAAATTTTCCCATTTCTGCTACCTTGTAAAATAAAGGTTTTCCTAGTAGAAAAAAACTGGCCTCATGTTACCAAAGTAGATGGATGCTTAGCAAAATTGCAGGCAACCTATGAACAAGCTTCAGACTCTTCATTGTCTCCTTGTTGGAGGATCTCAAAAGACATTAAGGTCAGGAGAGGGACCTTTCTTGGCACATCAGCTGTAGCCCAAATAGAAGATGAATAGTTAAAAACTTTACAGATTCCTACCTGCAGGATCTAAAATTGTTCTCTTCCACCTCTTTCTTTCTTTCTTTCTCAATATATTGAATGGTCACACAAAAGTTGTATATGGGAAGGACTAAGAAAATATTTCTCCAAGACATCTAATATGTCTTATGCTTATAGAGTGGATAAGAGACCAGTAGGACTGCAAGAAATTTGTACAGGTCCCAAGATTTGTTCACTTCTTCCTTCTTTCTGCACAGGGAACACTTGTAATGGCAGAAGTAATTTCTATGTCCAACTGTATCCCTAGGTGCTTAATTCTGAAGCAGGCACTGGGGAGAGTTTGGTGATGGTGAGAGATGCAATAATGTAAACACTTGGACCGCAAGTTTTGCAATACTGCAGGCTGGTAAAAAGTCAAAAGCTTGTTCTGTAGTATCATCCACAGAAGACAATTAGAACAGATAAATAGTGCAGGAGAAAAAGTATTGGTTGGAAGGCCAAACAGCATCAGAAAACATATTTTTCCATTTATCATATTGATGTTCAGTTGTTACAGAGTTTGTGACAGATAGCTAAAATACTGTTTTGATGTTTTTTTCTTTCTTAAAAAGCAGTTGGGTTTTCAACAACTATTAAATCATGGAAGATGAAATTTAATATTTTTGTACAAGTTATAGCAAGCTTTTTTATTGTTTTTATTTTCCAGATCGTAGCCGATCTGAGATAGATTTGAGTGAATCTTTCTCTGAAGGAAATGAGGACACTCTGAGCATAAGAAGCAAATCTGTACCTAGTGTCTTGGATCAGGAATTGGTGAGTTAAAATAGGTAAATGTTTATATGCTGAAAATCCTCTTTGTTCATACTTAGGAAATCAGCAGTGTATGAATATCTATGTAAAATATAAGTAATGCAGAACATTTTTTAAGGAACATTTAATGAGTTTTTAAGCAGCTTCATCTTTTGACTATGTTTGCTATAGAATGATTCAAATGAATAGTCACAGTTACAGTTCGTTATTAATCTGCTGTCTTTTGGGTTCACAGATGAAAGAAATCTGGCCTGAAAATAAATTTCAGGCACTATATTAAGTATGCTTCAAAGTTCTGTTCATTCCTACTCTCTTGGATTTTAGTTTTGATGCTGAGAAATACACTTCAAAGGCTTTAATCTTTGGGTTTCATTTTCTGCTTACGTATATTTTTAGCAAACGAAGCCCCAACTTTCTGTTCCATCACTGTTACTTGCCACCTCTTCCTAGTCACTATTTCTCCCATAATTTTTTCTATATTTTCTATGGGCTGCTTTTCCTAAAGTGATTCACAGCTTCCCTCTCCTCTTATACACATATCCAAGATACACAAGTTGCAGATGTGCATCATCAGTGCT
>JANIJG010002612.1:62495-77820 GCA_024611175.1 Megaceryle torquata
GGGGGGGAAGAGTTATTTAAATAGTTCTTCATCTAATTGCAGTTTGTTCTGAAATTTCCAGATGTGTGCTTCTAATTTAAAAAAACAATCCCATAGTCCTCTGTGTTATTGTTTATGCATTTTGTCTATTGTCATAGTCTTTCCCTACCATCTGCTCTTTTCAGAAGAGCATTGGCCATGGGAGATGTCTCCCCTTCGTGTAGCATTTGATACTTGTGACTCAGTAGAAAACGCCGTGGTTGGTTTCCCATGTTTCTTGGATTGCAAGCAGTCAGGGATTTTGCCTACAGCATTGCTTTATTTGAGTTAATTTTAAGGAAATAAAAAAGCCTTTCCTGTGCGTCAGATTTCAATAGTAGTAAATAAAAAGGATTAGTTCTGGACTAAGAGAACAGAAAATATTGCAGAAGAGAAGCATAAAATAAGAAAATCTCTGTCTCAGTTTTCAGCTCTAATTGTACAGGTTGCAGTAGTTATCACTCGGGAATTTGTCTGAGGGAGTTGCCAGAAATGTCAGGCCCGGAGTAGTTTTCTGTTATTTGATTTTTGTCTTCCTCTTATTCAGAGGGTGCTGTTTGTTTGTTTGGGGGTTTTGTTTGTTTTTGTTGTTCTTGTTGTTGGGGTTGAGGTTCTGGTTTGGTTTGGTTTTTTCCTTCTTTCTTGCTGACTCTGAAATTTCAGATTGCATCTCAGTAACTCTCTAGCTTCTTTGCTAACATAGGAGATCTCTCTTGTGGCATAACCTAGATTTAGTTACTCCAGGTTCTGTGAGAGTGCTAATTCTCTTTTACTCTTCATTTATAATGGAGTTCATAGATCTCTGATTCTACCTATATCCTTGCTTGATCTGTCTTATGAATTTAGTTGATTGCATTCAGCAGCTTTAGTGTTTCTATATATTTTTAGGGTAGTTTGACTCACAGGAGTCCTTCCATGTCTTATCCTATATTCATTACAAATGCAGTGTTTTGAGATAAGAGTTTTATTCATGCTGGAGTTCAGTTGATTTGGTGCTCAATATAAGAGATCAAAAAAAAAAAAAAAAAAATCTGATGAAGATAACAACAGCTTCTGCAGTCTGAGAAAAGTTATAATTACTTTTTTCCTGGCTGACTAGTGGAGCTAGCTGAGGGTCCTTCAGTCTCATTCCTGGGTGATGGGAGCTGACAGCAGTGATGTGGGAGATGCCATATGTCACTATGCAGATTACTGTAATTTATCAGCTGAAAGGGT
This sequence comes from Megaceryle torquata, assembly GCA_024611175.1. Classification (NCBI taxonomy): domain Eukaryota; kingdom Metazoa; phylum Chordata; class Aves; order Coraciiformes; family Cerylidae; genus Megaceryle; species Megaceryle torquata. The sequence continues at coordinate 63,729 of JANIJG010002612.1, forward strand.
GGGAAAAGTCTTTTAGCTGCTTTGGTCCTACATTTATCTGGAAAACCCATTACCTGTACAGAAAGATCAGCTGGAAAATTGAATGAGAAATTTTGCTTCTCTAATTTAATATTGATCTTGACAGTGAAAATGGACAACCCCCAGGAACCCGTATAGTGTAGTACATATTTATCAAGGAGCATGGAGAAACAGTTAAATCTAGTGCCATGTTCAAGTTTGAGCACCTTATCCAGAGAGGTGTGTGTTGAATTCCTGACTTAGCAGTATTCATTACATGCTCAGCTATTTTATTAGAAGTAATTGGACAATGTGCATTTTATAGCACCCACAGGAGGCCATGAGATTAATGTCCTACTAGCTCTCACTTTAATAAGCTAGTAACGCTGACCAATTATGTAGTTGTAGTTCTGTAACACCTCCTGAGAAACATAATCATTATAGTGCAAAATGAATTAAGTGCATAGGTTAAATGTTAACCATCTTTCTAGTTTTAGATATCTGCTTGCAGACAAAAATTTTTAGCCAGCGAGCTGTTTTTAGGACTTTTTGTGAAGCACTGTTAATTTTTGAGTGTCTCGACCTAAAACACACCTGTCTGAAGATGTTGCCTTAGGGTTTTTTTTGTCCAGTATTTAATTATTCAACAATATAAATGTAGCATTGTTTATTTTAAAGTCCACACATACGTATACAACAGTGTAAATGAAAGAATTCTACATGTGTTACCAGACTGGCTTCTTCCTGTTGTGTGGGCAAGGAAGAAAATTATATATTCTTGTGCCAAGTTTTAAACTCAAATATATCACTTGAATTCTGAACTTAGTGAGGAGAATAGAAGTGAATGGCAGGGTTTTATTGGTGTCTTTATTTGGGTGTCTTTGGTTTTTTGTCTGTTTTTGTTTGTTTGTTGTTGGTTGTTTGTTTTGGTTTGGTTTTTGCTTGTGAGGAATTCATCTGCCTATCTGTCTGTCTCTCTGTCTATCTTCCTGGAGTAGTTTCCTCTCCTGTGCCTGGATCTCCATAGTCTTTTTCATTAGAGTATAAAATATCTATGACTTCTTTTTTTTCTCTGAGGTGGTAACAGTGCCCTGAACAGATTAGAAAGAGAAGAGACCAGCAGAGGAAGCTTGTTCTAAGAACATGAGGAATGTTTGTTTCTGTATGTAAATTTTGGTTCCAAATAGAGTGATGGCTTGTCCTGGTTTCCCTCTGCTCAATATTAAACATGCAGTTACAATTGGAAAGTAGTAACAGAAAATTTTGCATGACTTCAGCTGGTTTTATTTCAGTTCAATCAGTGGAGCAAAGGAGAAGAAATGAAACAGCTAGTTTTATGAATTCTAATGACAAATGCTCTGCAGATCTTTGCATAAACTACAACAGCTCAGCTCTCACAGCAGCATTTCTTCTCTGCTTTGTTTTCCTGATTAGCATAGAATTCTTTGAGACTCCTGACTTTGAACAGTCTGTTAAAAAGAGTGAGTGACTAAGCAATAGTGTGAGAGGTAGGTCACCACATGAGATTTTTATAGCTGTAAAGCAGATATAAGTTGAACATTTGACTTCCATTAAAACTAAAACTGGAGTCTTTCAAAATACCTGCCATAAGGTTTAAGGAAACACTTGAAGTTTCCAAGCTACACTTCAGAGGATGATAGCTGTTGGGGTTTTTTTCCAGTAACTTTTACTTAACAACCCTATTAGGACCATCAACCAGATTTTAAGTTTCTTTTTAGACTTTGCTTTATTCCTGGGTTTAAAAGATTAATTTTCTTTTCTGTATATGAGCTAAAGAGGTTACAGTTCAGCCTTGCTTATTAAAACTCAATCATATATTCAGCTGTGCAAGATTTTTCCTGTCTTTTTAGATTATTAAAATAATACAGGAATTTAATTATTTTTAAAATATGCACATCAACTGGGGTTTTTTTCTACCCCTCACATACATTCAGTGTGGCAGGACAAGATTTTTCCCATGTCATTTGATGGTAACCCGGAGCTTTCAGTAGTGCCTTTTAGAAAGCGAGTCTGTGTTAATGATCCTGTTCACAAAATCATTGCCTGTCACCAAAGACAGTGTGAAAGGCTGCAAGCCTAATGCAAGCTGCATATTTTTACATTTGTCTGAGTATGACTGATATGAATGTAGATAACAATTGGAAAACTGGATTGCTGGATTGTGAAAAAATATGTCCAATAAAAACATGGCACCTGGACTGTAACAAAGAAATCAATTGGCTAATGGTTTCTGGCTACAAATGTCTTCAGGTAAACCAGTATCAATGATCCTCAGGCCCATCTACTGGACCTTAATTCACTCATTTCTTTGGTTAAGATTTGAAAAATTCTCACCACGTCCCTCTAAGATTTCCAAACCTGAATGCAGATAGTAGTAAGTAGAATAAGGTAATTCACATGGAATTGTTTGTAGGCGTAGGAGAAGGTTTTATCTATGTGCACAGTTGTTGGCCATGCAAAAGTGCATGTCTCCAAAGTAAGTTACTGTGACAAGTTTTTCAGTTCTTAAGTATTTGAACCCTGAAACTGTAACAGCATCTTCTCCCCTTATGCCGTGTGCTTCTGCAAAGGTGTGGAAAATGTAAAATTCCTCCAGATACTAGAATTTTGAATGTATCCTGCACCATCTAACTAGAGTGGAACATATATGAAACAAAACTAAGTGACAGAGACTGACCAAGTACAGAACAGAACATGACAACTAAAATGACCATTTGTCATTTAGGGTTATCTGGATGCAACAGAAGATATTGATGACATAGAGGCCTCTCTCTATTCAAGGAAACACGGACATTTGACAAGTGGATTATTAACAGTAAGATCTTGAATAGAAAACATACACTTTTTCCTTCCACAGAAGACCATTGTTCATCCAAAATGGAGTTGAACATCATACTGCTTAGCAGCAGATCATCTTCAGTCCTGCACTTGAGAAGCATCCTTTAATATTTGGGTAGTTTTTCTATTATATTTTTAACATTGTTCAAAGCTAAATGCTGTTCTCTGCAGTGCATGGAAAGAGAAAACCATTTTGCATACTCATCAGCAGATTTCCTCGCACACTCAGGTTACTACCAAGTTGACGTGTAGAGAAGGGTGCTTGCAGTACATGACTGCTCAGCTTTGCAGAGGAGCACTTTGTTTACTCAAAATGAAGAGAACAAGGCTGTGGCAAGTTCTTCCATCTCAAATGACTTCCTGCTTTTTCAGATTCTTGGAACACAATTACTGTGTGTTAGCATACAAACCACTTCTGTGGCAACATTGTCCATCTCTCAACCAAGCTTCTCCCATTTTTCATAACGTAATTGCTATGCCACCCACGTCTGAAAAGTATTATTCTTTGCAATGAAGAGGGAGGTAGTTGGGGATTTTGGTGGGTGAAAACTTTGCCTCCTGCAATAACCACAGTATTTTTCTGTTATATCCTTTTGTTTCTTCTCATACCCACAAACTGTATCTGTAAATCAGATATGGGAGTCTCGCAGTTGTCTGGCTGTTGCAACTTAATGTTGATTTTAAACGATAGCTGCATTTTCAGGTTGTAACAGGTGCTTGAGACACAACAAAATTGGTACAACACAGAATCATAGAATGGCTTAGGCTAGAAGGGACCTTAGAGATCATTTAATCCAACCTCCCCACCATGGGCAGGGATGCCTCTCAACTAGACTAGGTTGCTCAAGGCCTCATCTAACCTGGCCTTGAACACCTCCAGGGAGGGGACATCCACAGCCCCTCTGGGCAATCTATTCCAGAGTCTCACCAGCCTCATACTGAAGAACTTTTTCCTAAGATACAATCTAAACCTATTTTCCCTTAGTTTAAAACCGTTTCCCCTTGTCCTATCACTGGACACTCTTCTGAAGAATCCCTCTCCAGCCCTCCTTCAGATATTGGAAGGCAATTATAAGGTCCCCCTGGTGTCTTCTCTTCTTCGGGCTGAACAACCCCAGCTCCCTCAGCCTATCCTTGTAGCAGAGTTGCTCCAGGCCATGGATCATCTTTGTGGCCCTCCTCTGGACTTGGTCCAACAGATCTATGTCCCTTTTATGGTGGGGACACCAAAACTGGATGCAGTATTCGAGGTGGAGACTCACAAGAGCAGAATAAAAGGGAAGAATCACGCTTCTTGATCTGCTGGCCACAATCCTCTTGATGCATCCTAGATATAGTTGGCCTTCTGGACTGCATGAGTGCACTGCTGGCTCTGTTGAGCTTCTTGTCAATCAACACGCTCAAGTCCTTCTCTTCAGGGCTACTCTGAATGCAGTCTGTACCCAGTCTTTAATTGTGCCTGGGATTGGCCCAACCCAGATGCAGGACCTTGCACTTTGACTTGTTGAACCTCATGCAGTTTGCACTGGCCCATTTCTCAAGCCTGTCAAGGTACCTCTGGATGGCATCCCTTCCCTCAAGTGAGTCCACCACATGACATAACTTGGTGTCATTGGCAAACTTGCTGAAGGTGCCCTTGATGCCATTGTCTATGATGCTGACAAAGATGTTGAACAGCACTGGACCCAGAATAGAACCCTGAGAAACTCCACTTTTCACTGGCCTCTACCTGGACATCAAGCCATTGATCACAACTCTTTGAGTGTGACCTTCTAGACAGTTCCTTATCCACTGGGTGGTCCATTCATCAAATCCATGTCCTTCCATCTTATAGACAAGGATGTCATGTGGGACAGTGTCAAATGCTTTGCACAAGTCCAGGTAGATTATGTCAGTTGCTCTTCCCATATCAAACGGAGTTGTAACTCAGTTGTAGGCGGTTACCAAATTAGTCAGGCATGATTTGCCCTTAGTGAAGTGATGTTGGCTGTCACTGTTCACCTCATTATTTTTCATGTGCCTTAGTACAGATACCAGGAGGATCTTCTCCATGATTTTACCTGGCACAGAGGTGAGGCTGACTGGTCTGTAGTTCCATGGGTTTTCTTTGGTTCCTTTTTTAAAAATAGGGGTTATATTTCCCCTTTTCCAATCTGTGGGAACTTTGCCAGACTGCCATCACTTCTCAGGTATGATGGTTAGTGGCTTAGCAACTTCAGCCACCAGTTCCTTCAGGAACCGTGGATGTATCTCATCAGGTCCCATGGACTTGTGCACCTTCAGCCTCTCTAGGTGTTCCTGGACCTCCTACCCTGGGTGATTCTTCAGTCTTTCAGGCCCAGCCAATGCCCTCTGTAACTTAACATGCCTTATGCAGTTTATTAAGTAAAATTTGTTATTCACTGGGAAAGAAAATGGATGATAGAAGTAGCTTTTAACATGTCTAATTTACAACTACCTGCTGTGTACCTCATTTTTTAGAGCTGCCACTTAGGAAGTGGGCAACAGATAACATATTTAAAAAACTTGTGGAGGCCTCTCTTGGCCAGTCTTCTTCATTACGTGTGCCTAAGATTATCAGAAAACTGCAACAAACTTCAAGTAGAGGGTGATAATGTTGAAGAAGATGAGGAGAGATGAGGAATCACTATGTTAAAAAGAAAGAGAAAATTTGGTCCATGACGGTGACCAGCCAGCTGTCCTTTCTGGACTCCTTCCTCATTAGACTCCCTGTTAGCAGGGCCCAGGGAATGCCCAACATAAGTGCTTGATCTCAAAGAGATGGAGGTAACCAAATCCCAGTTCAGCTTACCTGGGGAGGAGAAAAGGCTGAGAAAATTGCCATCACAGAGCATTTTGGTGCCTTTGATCTGGCCATGTCCAGACCCTTTTCCCTTCTGATTTGTGTAGTTCACAGAAACGGACACGGCAGAGACACATGGCACTTCACACCAAATCAGACTCGTGTTATGTAACCTGTTGACACTGGTCTAATCAGACCCACTTACATGAGGTTGACTGTGACTCATTGTCTCCAATGCTTGCTGGTTGCATGGATTTTCTAGACAGAATTACTTCTATTTCCTCTGAATGTTGATGTGAGGGTTGGAGGGGTCTAAGTGCTTTCTCCATTTAGGCCACTAATTGAGGAACTGCACTTAGAGAGCCCTCCCTGTATGCTCTGTAGGCAGCATTCTGTCTCTGCACTAGGTAGGGTTTGTTCCTTGCTCTAGATTTCCCTTTGACCTTTTTCTTAAGCAGAGCATAGCTTTTCCAGTGCTGTAGGTTTCAGATAATCACACATCTCAATGCTCTCGTTTCTCTATATCCACCATGACATGATTTTTCATGTCACTGCATGCCATGTTAATGGCAAAGTTGAGAATGGCAAGCAGCTTCCTCCCTGCAAGAGCAGGTCAATTTTACAGTGTTGTTTTTGTTCTTGTGTTTTTATGCCCTTTAAGTGCATGTTACTGGTTACTAACAGTTCCCCTCTCTCTTTTTTTTGCCTTTACTTTGCTTGTTGCAAGCCTCTGAGCCTTCTGCACTGTATGGATTTTTTTTCATGTACTTATCTGTCAAATGACTATATGCTATTAAGTCACATTGAAATAATGTATTAATGAACAGTAGGCTCTGTGTGGGCTTTCTTTCGGTTTTTTTCTTTCTCTTTTTCTTTTTAAATACAAGAATTTGAAGTGCTCTATGGGTACCCTGGCAAGGAGCATTTGAGGTAAAGGGAGAAATATCTCAAAGGGTATGAATACTTGAAATCTACCTGTAACACGAGTGAGTAAAAATGGAAATGGAAAGTAATACTGAACAGGAACTCTGTCTCAGCGTTAGGGTATTTTTCTTTGTGTTTTCCCAAAGCTAACACATGAGCTGTGAGTTTAGTTTTCCCTGCATGCTTCACCAGTTCCTCTCCTAAACATATTAATGTGGTGTTGTTGAGACCCATCACATTAGTAAGATTGAATTCCTGTCCCTTACTGCAGCAAGAAGTTATGATGAAAAAAAAAAAAAAAAAAAATTTCTTAGTTTGGTACTAAAATGGGGCTCTGAATTTCTCATGATGAAACTGAAAAATGAGTAGATTTCTAAAGGATGTTACATTTAGTGTATGTAATGTCCAGTGTAAATGCCACAGAACGGAGCTTGTGGGGAAGAAATTGAAATATCTCAAATACTTCTACTAAATTTTTGAGTTATTTGTAGTTTGTAAGCAATTCAGAAATTGTGTTTGCATAAATTCTAGGGTCAGAGATCATATATTTGTTGAGGATTTTCTGTTGTGTTTCCCCACTCCTCCCCCCCAGTCATTTATCCCTTGCTGCCTGCTTCCCTAAAAGATTGTTTTGATTAAGTAGGGAATAGCTTGTCCACCTCCTTGTGTAGCTATAACCTTGCTTGTTTTCTGAAACAGGCACACAAAGGGTTGCTTTTGTGTTACAGGACATTTTGTAGCATGTACTGGGACTTTTAAGTTCACTAACAATGTCCAAGGTTACCCATTTTCATGTATGCTAGAGGTGGAAATGCAGAAATGATAAAGGCTGGAATTGAGCTTGAGGCACGTTAGGAAAAGGAGGAAATAATACACAATTGGTGGTGTGCTGCTAATTCTCCAGTAATTTTAACCAGTCCATTTCATGGAATTTCAAGCAATTATACAAAGGATTAAAATGACAAAGTAATTTATTTATTTTTTTAAAACAAATGATAGAGAAGGCCAGCAGAAGTACAAAAAATCCACTGTTTCTTTTTTTTTTTTTCTGTTTTATATTCCTACATGGTGTATAAAATTAACTTTATGGGTAATGATTACTTGTTCTGTTTTTTTCATGTCTGTTATTTACCATATTAACACATGCCTGCTTATCCCTCCAGCTTTCTGTGCTGCAGGGCCCTTAGGCAAGGTGCTTGGAGACTTGAGTTTTGCCACAGGCCAATTCTTTGGCTTTTCCCCCTGACTGTGTTCTTCCTCCCAGCAGCCAATTAGGAAGGAGTTAGATCAAGATGCAGTTTCCCTTGAGTCTCCCTTGGTTGGTGAGATTTCCATATACTGCTCTAGCGAGCAGAGGGATTGGGAAGTTTTTTCCCCAGTATTCTGTTACAGGTTTGGTTTTTTAGGTTTGTTTGTTGGTTTGTTTTTTGTTGTTTGATTGTGGGTTTTGTTTGTTTTGGTTTGGTTTTTGTTGTTGTTGTTGTTTGTTTTGGTTGGTTGGTTTCTTTTTTCACAAAAAATGAAATGTTTAAACATTTGTGCACACTTTTTACACATTATTACAAACTTCGCAGAGAATATGCAATTTCTTACAAAGGCTCATGAATGTTTAGCTTTTGACTAGCGACTTAAGTGGGAATTGACTTCATGAAGACATGAGGACAAATCCAACTACAATCCAATACACAATCCGAATCTACTGAGTTGTTGTTCTAAAATGTAATTTGCATATTTTGATAGAGCAGATACTTTATTTCTATTTAATTACCTTGAGCCCTATGTCCTTTAATACTTGAAGTATATGTAAGCACTTAGCTTTTCTCTGATTTAGTGATACCTTTTTCTTTCTTGCTTGCTGTGGCTTTGCGATTCAAACTTCCTTTAGGCTGTCGATACAGGTAAAGGTTTATCACTGCACTTACTCTTTCTTACTGCAGCTATCTAACACTCTTTTCTCTTGAACTTTTGCACTGCCCTCTTTAAAGAGCTCACCAGAAGGTTCTGACAGAAAATGGACGTATTTAAATGTGCCTGAAACAGATGGTGATACTGTGAGTTCTCCTGAATCCTTTGCTTAGCTTACTTTTAATGCATCTCTCTCTTTTCTCCCTTTGTGTTGAAGACTATATTCATGTGTCTTACAAGATTCCTATGTGTCAGGATTTAGATGGTTATATACATTTTTGAGCAGTCTTGCTACATGAAACAAAAGAAAATATGCATCAGATTTCTCAAATGCCTTTGGTTTTGCAAGTGTGCATATCACTCTGTTTTCTTTAAAAGGGTTTACTGCTTTACTAATTGTAATCTTTTGGAAGAAGAAATCCTCATAGTAATAGTCTGTATGGTATGAGTGAGAAAAAAGAGATTGAGGGGTAATATATTATGCTGCGGTGGAAAATTTTGTGGGATTTTTGCCAAAAATTTTTTGGCTTTAGAAAAATAGCTGAAATACTGAGTATAGAATTTTACTCATTTAGAATTAGCAATGAGTTACATCATGCTTTTATACCATCTCCATTATGGGGAGAATCCTTAAAACTTTTTCTAATGGTTCCATCAGCAGTTCTCTTATGAGACCCAGTAAAAATTAGGTGGACAACTGAGTCAGAAAGGTGACTTTTTTTTTTTCCCCCTGTCTGGGACTTATGTGAGCTTATGATTTATGTAACCTGCCTGGTCTTCAGTTCATATATGAATTAAATAGTGGTAATTTAGATTTAGTCATGTTTATAAATAGGTTTGAGTCCTGCATGGAAAAACATCAACTGTCTAGACATTTAAGCTATTGTTAATTATAGTTCTTAGTCTTTTTTTCATCAAATAGAAGCAAGTGGTATTTCTGTTCTATGATATATCTGTTTTCATAGCAAGTCTTTACAAGTATGACAATATTGCAAGGCTGTGACTATGAAAAAAACCTCAGATTCTGGAAATGAGTAGTTTATTCAAGCCTCTAAGTCCTTTTTCTCTCCCCCTCCAGACTAGCATTAACAGCATGCTGAGTGTATATAGTGAAACTGGTGACTATGGCAACGTGAAGGTCAGTGGTGAAATCCTTCTCAACATCAACTACAGCTACAAAACAGGTGCCCTCAACATCCTGGTAAAAAATTGCAGAAACCTGGCCATCGCAGATGAAAAGAAACAAAGGACTGATCCGTAAGCACAGAAAAGAATTTCTTTTTAGGCTCTGCTAAGGGTGTCCTCCACCATGTCATGCACACTGACATAGCCTGGGATTGTGATGTGAGCCTGAGAACTCACAGGGTCCAGTTGCTACAGCCAGTGCTTTGATGACAGCTGGTTTTGGATTCCCTGTGGGAAATGCATTTTCAGTATGTTTCTTAGGGCAAAATGTGCATATTTTGGGGAAAAGATGAGACTACTTAAATTATCAACCTGTTTGATAGCAATCTCTGCAAAAAGGCAAAATATATGAAGAAATAGGGAGGCTGAACTGGTTTCTTACTTCTTGAATCAAAACTGAAGTATATGAGGAGACTAATGATTTGGAGGGAGGAAGGGATAGAGATAACTTTGGTTTTAGATTCGCTTTGCACAGACCATGTTTTCTGAGCTCCTCATTATAGTTTTCAGTATAATATGCAAACTCTCTCATCAGTAAGTAATAACTAGTATCTAATAATGTGTAATCCTACTGTATGCAAGGTATGAAAATTTTAATTCTTTTGTATTTTCAGTGTATGTACTTTCATATGTAACCAGTCAGTAATCATACACTACAAAAGGAAAGGGTTAGGAAAGCTTTCTGCATTTCTGAGGATGAGCAATTAGCTTTGCATTTTGTTATTCTGATCCTATCTGAATAACGTTGCTATGTTTATAGATACAGGCCATACCTTTCCATGTTTCATATGTTCTCTGTTACATGTGCACCTTGTTTAGACTGCAAGAATCAATTTCCTCGTGTATTTCTGATGCAGCAATGTCAGTCCTTGCTCAAGCTGATCATTTTTATTTCCTTGCTAATAACTTACTACTTAATCTGCAGATACGTCAAAGCCTACCTGCTGCCTGATAAGTCCCGCCAAAGTAAACGCAAGACTAAAATTAAAAGTAACAGCACCAGTCCAGAGTTTAATGAAATGCTGAAGGTGAGAACACTGTCTCTCTCTTGGGCTTTGATGAATATCCTGCTTGTGCTCACTGGCATTTTCTAGAAGTTTTCTGGTATGGAGATTAGATTTTGGAAGAGATGCCTCAAAATGAATAAATGTATTTAATCAAAACTGTCTACTAATTCTGAGTTGTAATTTCTGGTTTTCAGCACTGAGGAATTGTTTTTGTTTGGTTCTCCCTTTTAGAGATAAAACTTTTAGTTCCTATAGATATCTTTCAAAACTGCTGAAGTTCCTGTCTAATCTGATCTCAGAGATGTTAAAAGCACCTAAAAATGTAGTGAACCCTAATTTAGCAACTGAGGCTGAAATAGAGCTGGATTAGAACTTCCCATCTAAGTGATTTTGAAGAGAAAATAACCCTTTACATCAAAATCTGAATTTCTCTGGAGGCTTTGCTTTATTTTTAAAGCAGAACTGACTTTGATAAGAAAATTCCAAAAATGGCTTCACTACCTGCCTTCTTAAAAAAGCAGTAGTAAAGTTCATTTTCTGATGAAAAAGACAATGACAGCTTACTTCCTGGAGGGCTGGTGGAGCAGTGCGCCCAGGCTCCTCCTTCCTTGCCTTTTAGCCACATCCACTACAGCGGCTGAACTATTTTGAGCTCTTCACAAGCTGCATATTCACCTCCTTGGCTCTGTGGTGCAGGTGGGAATGGCAGAGTTTACGTGCAGGTCACTGCCTGTCTGGTACCTGGACCACCAGGTTCCTTATAATTCCCCTTCCTTGTCGACTGATGCGAGTTACCCCAGCTGGCTGTTATGAGGCTAGAAACTCTTTTTGTTTCTCCTGATTTTTAAATTATTATTATTTTTTCTTATTTTGTAATTTCAGTGATGCTTTAAATAAGTTTCTTATACTAGAGGCTAATTGATATTCTCCAGCCAGTATACATGGCTTAACCTGGCTACAAAACCATTTTGCAGAGTTACACAGGCTTGGTCTGGCCAGCTGGCTTGCCAAGGGGGAGTTTAATTTTTAAATCGTTTATAATAAAGACTTGCCTGAACTGGAAAAAAAAAGGTGATGGAGTCATTTTAGCAAGGATCATAGCACTAAAAAAGTTTTTTAATGGGGAACTTGGTGAGGATGAGACCTCAAAGAGCTTGATAAATATGTGAATTGTAACAAAGAAGGCTTGTGGACACACCTAGTTCTGAGAAGGTAAGCAAGAGCTATGTTTGTTCATCTGAACAGTTACTACTTGTAGAAAAGAAAAAACAAATCCCTCTTTTACTTTTATTCCATTATTGCTAAATATGACATCTCTCATGCTAGAACTGTTGGCATTGAGGATTAAGCATTTTAGACACATCTCTATGTGAATAGGGTTCTTGTGTGGCTTGCCAACTCACTTGACTGTTTCAGCTTTTGGAGAATATGTGTATATGTCCAGATGTCATTCTTGGTGAAAAAAAAAAGGAGACATCTGGGTTTCTTTAGCTAACACGAGGAGAAGGGTGAATTTCAGAGAATTAATGGACCTTTTGCTAAAAGTGGAGCGTTCAGAGCTAGAATTCCAGATGTTTATAATTTTCTGTGTATTTGCTATAATGCGATGTTTTTTTCAGAGGAGTTTTTCAATAACTTTTAAAACTAACAGTGATTACTGAGACTGAGATGCTTGGTGAATGCTTTGCAAATGCAGTTTTACTTGGTTTCAAAACACTTTTTCATAACTTAAAGATAAGCTGAAAAGGAGAGGAGGACACTATTTCAACAAAATAGTGCACAGCAAACTTTCTTACAGGGAGGGAAAAGCCAGTGAGGTTTCTCCTTACTAACTAAACTCTGATGTCAATCTGTTTCTTTTACACAAATTTATAAGGAATTAATGGGATCATTATTTTAAGGCTTGTAATTTACTTTATAGTCATAAATACCCAGTAAATAATACAGAAAAAACCCAATCACAATAGTAATGTTAATTGCCATTGGATGCGTACTGTAGATAAGAGTTAGGTTTAACATTAACATTAGGAGCTTTCTAGCTAGATTAACCTTGTTTGCAAAGAAAACGAATCTCTGTTTCATGCTTCATTTGTTAGCTGCTGTGGGCTTTGTGAAATTGATCTAGAACTGTAAAAGGCTCCATGGAAACTATTATTTATGCTTATTCTGAGCTACTTTTTCTCTTTTTCTGTTGGTAGTATGTCATCAGTCACACACAGCTAGAAACTAGGACCCTGCAGCTTTCTGTCTGGCACTATGACAGATTTGGACACAACAGCTTCCTTGGGGAGGTGGAAATTCCATTTGATTCCTGGAATTTCGAAAATCAGGGCGATGAGTGGTTTGTGCTCCAGCCCAAGGTAAGGGTTTCCAGGGGCCAGTGAAAGTGTTGCAAAGCAAATTTAGCAAGGCTTAGCTATTTTTCCTTTGGAACATGTTTATAAAATGGTGTGTCTAATACAGTAATAAAAATGTCTTTGTTCTTTATTCAATCAAAACATACTGGTTTTAAAGTCTTCATGGAAACTTTACATGTGATTGGCTACTTAAAGACAAACAAAACCCTCTCACCTTTTAAATAAACTATAAATTAGTCTTGTAATAAACTGCAGTAGAGAAATGACCTACTAAGGAAATTGGTTATTTTTTAATAATAACACGTAAACCAAAGGCCCTTTCTATTGCTCTCCTATACCCTTCTTGTAACAGTTCATTAAAGAAATAGATCTTTTTTTAATTTCAGTTCAAATACTTTGCCTATGAAGTACACATATCAAGTACCTATGCACACAAGTAACTATATCCTGTACCCATCAGACTGAAGGCAGAAATATAAAGAAAAGAGGGTGTAGAGGCAGGTCCATGGTCAGGGCAGCAAGCAAACTATTGCCTTACAACACCCCCTTGACAGGGGGCAATGACAACAAGTTCCTTCCTGGCACAGCAGGCATGTTGCCTCAGTTATTTCCCCAACCTCCCAGGTGTCCTTAGAGAACAGGTTTGATGCTGCAGAGACGCTGCCCGATTGTGTAGGCATGAGGTCAGGAAGGCCAAGGCACGGTTTGACCTGAACTTGGCAAGGGATCCAAAAAATAACAAGAAGAGCTTCTACAGGTACATCAATGAAAAAAGGAAGGTGAAAGAAAACATACCCCTAGTGAAGAACAAGAACAGGGAGCTAGTGACAACAGATGAAGAGAAGGCTGAGGTTCTCAAGGACATTTTTTCCTCAGTCTTTACTGGCAACCTTTCTCCCACCACCTCCCAAGTCAAAAAACCACAAGACAAGAATCAAGGTGGTGAAGTCACTTCACTGTATGTGAAAATCAGGTTCATGACCTCCTGAGGAACCTGAACATACATAAGTCTATGGGACCCAATGAGATGCATCCCAGAGTTCTGAGTGAACTGG
>JANIJG010002613.1:0-61073 GCA_024611175.1 Megaceryle torquata
ACCTTCCCTTCAGGCAGCTGTAGAGAGGGAGGAGGTCCCCCCTGAGTCTCCTCTTCTCCAGGCTGAACAACCCCAGCTCCCTCAGCCTCTCCTCATAAGACTTCTGATAAGATGAAGTCTGATTAGCTGGTGGAGCAGACCCAACACCCTCTTCAAACCCCTTGTGCCATATTCTGCAAGGGAAAGAAGACATCTTGGGTTTCAAAGGCTACACCTGTGCTGGGAAGCTAGCCCAGGCCAGAGCATAGCTCAAATGTAAGCATGAAATCATCAGAACAGTTTAATGATTTCCATGCTCCCTGGTGCAGTTCACTTGCTTGCCACCTAGCGCTCTCCCAGACAATACCTGGGCATGATTCAGGCACATCCTAAGGATCCTTCTTAATAAGGAACACACAAGAGACATACAGTTTCTGGCAAAAAAAGAAGTTAAGCCATATAAAAAGCCATAGGTAAGCCATGCAGTACCACTTGCCCTCAGAGATCTGGACCATTTACTAGAATAGCCATAGCCAACAGATTTATCTCATTGAGAGGCACATGCTGTCTCCGATTGCCTGCAGACTCAGGCAGTCATGCATGGGTGAGAAGTAGCCCACATCTCTACATTTTTCTTTCACAGCCATCAGGTGTCAAAATGCCTTTTTAAAAAGACAGCATCTCATGGAGAATTCTTCTCTACCCCTACCCAGCTTCTTCCATTAGCAGTCTCCCCAATGAAGCAATAACATCCCAGTGATGCTAACACACCCGGGCCACGTGCAACACTAAACAAGGAAAATATGTGCACAGTTTCACATTGTTTAATATTTGGAAATAAAAAGCAGACATATGAACAATCAGAACATCTCTGACAGACCAGCTTTTCTTCCTAGGTTAGCATCTAAGAGCTCTTCTTCTATACCAATGAAGGAGGTGATGGGCAGCCTTTAAGCCAGAACCATGTACTTCCTTTTATCTTTCTTCTCTTCTAAGGCCTGAAGTCAACAAGAGCTTTTCACACTCTAGTGACTGCGATTTGGAATCTCCAAGGCTATGTGTGTTTAAGTAGTGTGGGACTCATCTGAAAACCATTCAGCACTGGGACAGGCATTCCTGGCATCTCAGAAGTGTGGATTTATAAAGCCTTTCACAGAAAAGGTCAGTCATGGAGAGAATAAATATGGTAAGCACAATTTACTCCCACCAGAAGCAGACTTATTCATACCTAGTAATTAGCTTTAATTATACAAAACATAACTGATAGGCAAGAATAAAAGAGTCACCTTTAACATTACTTGTGGCAAAAACAATGGCATGGAAGTAGAAAGCTGGACCCCGTCTGCCAGAGATTATGCATGGACCATCTCAACATGCATTCTTATAACCCAGTTCCTTCCAATTAAATTACATCAGGGAAGCAGTAGAAATAGTGTGGGGCCTTTTTCTTTGCTGCTTATGACTGATGTAATGCTGAACTCTTTATCACCATAATCCCTACCTACATATCCGAACCACTGAGTCAGTATTTAACTGAATCTCTCAAACCAAAACAGTTGTATAGTGAATGCTTCATGTGGTTTTCATCCTGTGGGTTCAGGAACTTTGAATGATTATTAATTATATTATTCTAAAAATGTGGGTCAAGTGCCCATGTGCTGGCCCCAGGCAGGATAATCACACTGGGGAAACACAGAACAAAGAAGCCTTGCACCCCAAACTCTATTAAAACGGTTTCTCAAGTAAAAGGTAACAAAGGGACAGCACGTGGTTCAGAGACAGCTTGAGCCACCACCCACTTCCACCATCACCATGTTTATCAGAAGTTTGAAATACAGGATTGCTCCAGGAAAGCAGCCTGAAAAACATATCTGAGGAGTTTCTGTGACGTATGAGACAAACTGCTGTTGAACTGCAGCACACACTAGTCAGCACACGTCTGCTACCATATCCATGGCAGGTCTGAAGTTAACCTTCTCTCTGAAAGATGATCTTCCTACAGGGAACATACCTTTGGTATGCAGAACTATGATCAGCTGCCTGTTATAAAGGTCTGTGGTACAGACCACAGTGGAAATTCGGGCTACATCCACCTCACATTTCTTCAGTCCTGGACCGTTCCCAACTGCTAAGGAGACCATGAGGGAACCTAGAATAGCTACAATAACTCTTTGAGACATCTATTGTTCCTGAAGCATCATGAGCACATTCAGAAGAGAGTGATCAGGGTTACTAGCCCAGAGGCTTCAGAGGTAAGAGGGCAGGAATGATTTGAACCACTCAGAACAAGAAGCTGTTTGCAGTTATGCCCACACTGTCAAGTGGGTACCACAAAAACCACAGGTTCTGGTCCAGACCTCCTCTGAGAACCCAGACCTATGCACCACTCATGCTGTTAACAGCTCAAGGGAGATGAGGAGCCGGAGCATGTCCACTCCACATGTGGATCTGTGTTTTCCCATTCAGCCAGCCTGCAGGGATCAAACCCAGGCAGTGCAGGAAGTATCGTACCCCAAGTGACCACTCTGAGATGGTCTTTGTGTCCTCTGCAGCAAGACAGTCTGTGATTCCCAACACAAAGGGAAATGCTACAAAGGCAGACGAGCTGTGGACAATCCAACGCAAGCAATGCAGACAGAAAGCATGAGGGCAATAAGTTTAAACACGTCTAAGCTTGCCCTCAGCCTCTTCACCCCACAAAGCAGTAGAGAGGTGTGAAAGGTGGGCTGGGGGGAAGCTCATGCCCCCAGCATGTGTTGTGGGACATAAGAGGCAGGAGGAAATCTGGGACCGTGTGAATGACTAGTGGCCAGTGTCTGCCCTGGCACAAACAGGTTTCAGCTCTTCCTCAAGTCAATGGGTGTGCCCCCAGCTCTGCTCAGAGCCCAGGGCTGCCCCAGGCAGCGCAGCCCAGGGAGGATGACAATGAATGTGAGTAATTCTTGAAATTTGTGGGAAGACTGTTCAGACGTCTGACTTCCTGCTTCTGCATGTACAGAGGAGATGTTTTTGTCTAAAGGAGTGGAAACAGCTCACGCTGATATAAAGCCTTGTGCAGGGGAGCAAAGAGCCCAGGAGAGCTGCAGCTGGCGAGGGGGGAGAAGGGGAAAAACATGACAAACTCTGCAAGGGGGTAGCACTGACCCAGAGCAAAGGGGGAAGTAACCTATGGCTGGGAAGGAGCTTATGTGCAGGAATTCCCCCTGGACCAAAGGGGAACCAGCCAGCGAAGCAAGACTCTGAGTCACAGCTCATTTCCCATGCCACTGCTGCCCGAGGCAATCACACAGTTACCCCCACCTCAAGGGCAGATTTCATTGTTTTACACAAAAAACCTTTTAGTAAAGGTTAATCTGGATGGCAGGGCCAGTTTTATAAAACAGTTGATCTTTTAAACATCATCAGAAGTTCTCGACGGAGTTTGAAAAAATGCAGCAAAGGAAAACATTCTGCATTGAATGCAGCCAAAGAATTAAATAGAATTTCTGTCTGTAGAAGCCATTTGCCTTATTCTCCAGGGCACCACAGGCAAAAGGAGAACACTTGAGGTTTACAACAGTAAAACTTTTTACAATTTGAGCGTGCAGAATCTCTTCCCAGCAACTGGAGCCACTTTAATATGAAATGCATCATTAGAGCAATAGGGCCCTGGTGATGGGCAACACTGAGAGATCACCAGAGTAACCTGATGGGAGCTGGTGCTCAGAGAACGCACCACATTAATTTACAAGCCTGTCATGATTGCTCTGGGTTTATTTTTAACTAAAATATCCTGGCCTTCAGCAATCTATGCCAGGGATACCCTGACTCTGCAGAATGTGCAGAGCAAGAGCTGCAGCATATGCTTTTGTTTTCATGAGCCAAAGGATTCCAGTTAGAAGTTCTCGATATTAAAGTAAGGGCTGTTTTTTTCCACCTCTGTTCTGAGGTTAACATTCAGTAGAACATCAGTAAATCCAGATCACGTATAATGCATTCATCAACATGGCACTGAACCACACAGAGTGGATAAGGAGTTAGAGAAAGGTCATCTGGTCCATCACTGTTATCACAGAATAGGATATATATGTAACACCCACTTCCAGCAGATTTCTCTCTAGTTCATATTAATACCACAGACATGGACATTTGCAGACACCCCACTTCTGTCTTACATGCAGAATTGACTACTGCCTATAGGAGAAGATACTTTCCAACCTGTCAACTACAGTAACTCATCCATCAGTATCCAGGACAGCTGCCACAGTGTGACAACGAAAAAGCTCATACAGGTGTAGTGCAAGTGCCTTGACTACTGCACAGCAAGGGTGCAAATTAAAACTGGGGAAGAAAACAGGAAAAATAAACAGTTGCTCCTCAGTTCATGGCATGGGGAAAACACAAGAGACAGTAAAAGCTAGTGGATTTAAAGGTTTCACTGATTTCAAAGTCACCAGCTGGCAGCAAGTGGTGATATTTGGGTCATTTAAGCAGCTTTCAGAAGTTGACACAAAGGTATCAGTTGCCTTGGGGGCCTACTGACAGCTTTTCTGTATTGTCAGGAATCACTTACTTGAACAAGACACACTGCAAGTGACAACCAGAGAAAAGTCTTTACAGAGTACAGCCAGATGATAGATAGACCCAGGACATGAATGCTCAGGCAACCAAACTACCAGTTCACCATGGTCGCATACATTATGGCACTCTCAAGAGGAAAGAAAAACTTCACAGGTCCAAGGTTGTATGGGAGAACTGGTACCTACAAACTACAGACAGAGCTAAACCAGTGACTGCATCATTTTACAGCTTAACCATACTGTCATGACTAATGTCATCCCTGGGAGAGGAATGAGGTGGATGTATAAAGCCTAAAGCAGGGCCCAGTGTGAAACAGAGCCAGCTTAGAGACAAAATCTGGTTAGCAGAGGCTCAAAGGACAGCTGTCTAAGTTTGCTTTCAGCAAAAGCTCCATCAGGTGGTTTGGAGTCAACATGGCATGAATTGCCTGTTACCAAGTGAAATTACCTTCTTTGCGTGCTTTTGGCCTCCTGGTTCAACCCTTGCTATTCATCCGTTGCTGTGGTTAGACTGTGGACTTCAGAGGCTCTGTGGTCCCACAAGACAGGGAGGACCCATGAGTTTGTTAGCAGTAAAGAACAGGCACTTGCTGGAGGTTACAGAGCTGCCTACTCAGCTAGGATGCTTGTGTAGGATTTGTCTCATTCCAACACCAAAGACACCTATATATGAGGAAGTGGCCCTTTATAATCACTGGAAGAGAAACAGATAATGTTTTAACATGCAAGGCATCTGGGCTGCTTTGGACATCTGTGTGAGAATGTGATAAATTGTACCCAAGAGGTGCTACTTCTCTCCATGGACAGCAGCACAGAAGGCAGTGGTACTCATGAGGATAAAAGACCAGGAGCACTTCCCATCCATCCCCTGGTCCAGGAGGGAGAAGGTGAGGAAAGCAACCACCTTCAGAAATCTCATGGGTTCACCCCAGTGTGAATCAGCAGAACTTGTGACAATTTAGCAAAATTCATGGGCAGTATTTCTTCATGTCTACGAGTACAGCTCTTGTTAGATCTGTAAAGCAGCTGAGTATTTCTGGATCCATGAGCTTGCTGAGCAAGTGCATGAAAATCTCTGTGTCTATAGGCAATTTCTCCTTTGTGGTGATATAAATGGTGAAAACAGTTGTTATATAAGATAGATCTTTTCAACAGATGGTAAGAAAAAAGATATATCTAGCAGTAAAAGAAAAGGCAGATACTTGCCAAACTAATACAGAAGGACCTTAAGGAAGGAAAATGTTCTTGCTTCTGTTCTGCGTACAGCCAGGAAGCAAACGACGAAATAGACTTTGATAACCATACAAATGAAAGCCATGTGTCACTGGATTGAGTTTGTGGATCTGGAATATTAAAAAAAAAAAACAAAAACAACAAACCCAAATAAAACAGATGCTCTCATCATGACTGGTTTCTGGTTCAAAGAGAGCTCCTCAGCAGCATATAACTCACAGAAAGTGAAGCTAAGAGGAAGTCCAAGTTTCCATGAAGCAACAGGGAATACAGCATTGTGCAATGGCTTTTCCACACCAAATGTACATTCAGGTATTGCCCAATCAAATGATAGCCAACAATGTATGCAACAAAGAACTGATTGAATCTTGCTACAAGACACAACCCAAATGACGCTATTAAATACCTTAATCTTGGGGCTGACAGAATTGTGGCATGGCATTTCATGAGTAGAAGTTATAATGAAGCAGCGGTATTACACACAAGCATACTCTCAACTTCTAACACAAAACTGGAGGAATGGTATGTGGCATCATCAGCCAAGATTTTTCAGGCATAAGGAATTTTCTCACACAACCAACTGTAAGTTAGGAAACTGTCCTAGTAATTATGGCTGATGGAGAAGCACTTCTCTTCATATTCTGAAAATTTTCAGTTAATATTTTCAATCTTACAGGACAGGCTTCATGTTTGGGATTGACCTGGTGACTTTATAAAACACCCCAAATCCCACAAATATTACAGACACCTGTTACATGCCTCTGTAAAAGTCCATGCAGGAGATGGCAGAGCACCCAGCCAAGTGCTCTCCATCAGAAGGCATCCTCACAGGTATCAGGGAGAAGTGGAATCTGATTATCCTCCCATTTCTATTAATAAGTCTGAAGAGGATTTTCATTAAAGTCTATGAGAAGAGACTGAGTGCAAAATAATTAGCATGAAATTATGTAATGTACTGAACAGCAGTGTTCTTACAAGAAGGACAGATGAATTTTGGGAAAACATGGACTAGTCAATCACAAGTTACTGGAATGCAGGTGGAAATACATGGTAGTGCACAGTATCTATACAGAGTCACATCAGATGAACTGATAGCCCTTTTCAAAGCTGTGAATTTTTTCATTGCCTGACTCAGTTTCAGGAAAGGACAGCAAAACACTCTATTAAGAGATCGGCTGCTCAGTGAGCACACTGACACTGTCAAGACCCAGGCTCACAGCACACAGCCTGGCTCTGAGGGCTGTGATGTGCACTCTCACAGGAGGCAGCTCCTGGGGCACACCACCTCCCAGGGCTCCTGGGAGCAGATCTGCCTTCTGTAATTTCCATTATACCCTCACCTACCCGATGCCAAACCTCTTAACATGGTCTCGATCCATTTAGAACTGACCTTATCAAAGTGGTGTTTGAAGAAAGCTGCATTTAAAAACAATCCGTGCCGCACAGATGAATAATGATGGATTTCAGACAGTTTTCTCTGCAAACAGAAGAACTTTAAATTTCTTTTGGTAATAACCCCTTTTGACTTGCCCACATGTAGACGGTAATTATTACTGCTTTTTACGGCTAGGGTATTTTAATCCCAACACATCTCATTCCCTCTCCCACATAGACTGTCTTTGAAGCAACAATAACAAGTACTGGCTTCCCTAGGCCAGTTTGCAAATTTGCCTTAAGGCTAAAACAGTCAGAGCAGGCTTAGTAGGTCAGAATTGGATTTTCCAAATATGAACCATTCCAGAAAAAAAAAAAAAAGTATTTTTCTTATTGTTAACTTATTAATTATTAGAGAAAAAGAGAAGTGTTGGGGGGCAGACGTCCTCCTGACTGAATTATATATGGAAAATAACAGCACAAAATGCTCTGGCTTTATTGAAGTCAATGGGAGTTTTGCCACCAGCTTCAGCAGAGCCACAATTTCATCCACTGGCTCCAGAGCGACATCTCATATGTCACCATTTACCAGTAGCAGAAAGAGTTCACCACTGGGCCTCCCATTACCATACAAAACATAAAGGAAAGCTGAGGTGTCTCTGTGGGGATCTGGCAGCCTCACAGAACTCATCCAGATTTGTTTGCTTTTAATTACCATTACAGTCAAAGGCACTAAAAGCTGTGTGGAGTCTGGGAACAAACTGTTTTGATTGCCCTCAGACACACATTATCCGAGCACAGCCCTGGCAGCCGCACAGCGCGGTACCCAGACAGAGGAGGTCCACCAGGGGACCTCATCCTTTTCCTACCAAAAGGGGGACAGACATCTCTGCTTCCACCTCTATCCTTAGGAACACTCCTAGGACCTGCACACAGGCACAATGTACGCTCCTGCAGATCTAGGGGTGCTGATTCAGGTTGTTTTTTCCTAAGTTCAGGCTGAATGCTATTGCCTCATGTCACTCAGCCACATGTCCCCTCAGTACCTACCTTGGTCCCAGCAGGCTCAGGGAACATGAGCCTTTGGATAGGCTGAAGGAAAGCAAAAGAACAGGCAAGCAGCATGATGCAAGTCACTGATTAATTTATTAAAGGCTCATCCACAATGGGCATGACTTTGTTACCACACCTGCAGCTGCAGCTATTTGGTCCTTTGCTGACAGTTAAAGCATCCATTCATCCCAGCTGAAGCTTTTTGTTTCTCCATCTCCTAATGCAGTCAAACCTTCCCAATGAAGATCACTCCCAGCAGACATATTTCCATGAAAAAGTTGCTCTAATGAACTGGTAGAAAAAAAAAACAGTTTCACAGGAAGAAG
Source organism: Megaceryle torquata (assembly GCA_024611175.1). NCBI lineage: Eukaryota > Metazoa > Chordata > Aves > Coraciiformes > Cerylidae > Megaceryle > Megaceryle torquata. The sequence continues at coordinate 8,525 of JANIJG010002613.1, forward strand.
ATCCCTGAGCAGCACTATTCACAATTGCCACTCACATCCACAGGCTCTTGCGCTAATTAGGAGTGACACCTTTAATTACCAGTACTGAAACCCACAAGAGCTAACAGATTACAGCCTAAATCTGTGATATTGTCAACCCAGGAGGCAGCTCAGCAGTTTGGGGTTATTTTTTTGAGTCAGTGGCTTGTTTCCCTATGACGCCTTGAGAAAAGGTTTACTTGTGTAATGTCTACAAACCTAAAATAACAGGGAATATTTAAATTGAGGTAGAAGGCAATTTAAAACCCAACTAAAACTCCTCTGCTGAAATCTCTAATGGTAGGAGAAATGTGCATTTCCAACACATAATTAGGAAGAGACAAATAGAGGGTGTGGAGTCTTACTATGGAATGTTAATTGCAAGCAGATCCTGAATCCCCGGGTTGAGTTCCAGCCAGTTGAGGACACATATTGAAATGTACTTAGTGATATATTCATTTCTACTTAATTACTTGTGAGACAAAGCGCTCGCAGCCAAAGGATATTTCTTTAGGATGAATTGAATAGGTCTGAGAAGGATTGATAAATGTAAAAGATGCATGAAGCCATATCAGTCCACCTACTTGCCAATTAAGTGTATTTCACAACAGCTTTTTTTGTGTGTGTGTGCTCTGTGTTGTCTATTTTAATGTCTTAAGTGATAAGGTTTCCACAACTTCCCTTGGAAGATTAGAGAAGTCTGACAGCCAGGACTTTTTCTCCTTGTGATATTCAGCCTGCATTGTCTTTTTGTTTGTTATAGTTCATCAGTTTGGGTTTTTTTCTGGAAAAAAAAAAAATCCATTAAACCATTTCACTCTCTCCTCATTGACTACACCCTATTGGCAGACACAAAGGTTGCACTGCAAAGGGTGTCTAGGAGGACGTTTTGGTTGAATCAGTATCACTCTTTTCTAGGCATGGGCGCTGGAGCAGCAACCAAGCAGAACAAAAGACCCGAGTGGGAAGAGGGAGAAGGCTCCCTACAGTCTGCCTTATTCTCCAGACCTCCCAAATTTCATAGTGTCTGAGATTACTGTACCATGTACTCCACACAGCACAGTGGATGCATTCTTTAGGCTTTGCATCATGCAACAGAGCTAAGTGGCAGAAGATGACTGGCAAGGATTGGCCATTGGGTTACTCATCCTCACCTGCAGCCTGGTACCACATTCCTTTTAAAACATATCCCTAGGTGGGACTCTGTCAATTGACCTGAAATGGTAGATGATGGGTTAAGGCAATAAGTGCATCAACATAAAGCAGCAGTGCTGCAAGAAGTTTGAACTTCAGACTGAGGTACAGAAGGTAGGAGCCAGTTATGGGAACCTCAAGATCATGGCACAGGTCTGCACCATTTGCCTTGCACATAGATTCAGGCTCAAATTCACCTCAACTTGAGTCAGTAAGGACTTTTACCTCCTGCCCTCATCCTCCTTCCTACCCTACACTTTCTTCTGGGGATTTTTCTGCTGCAGTTAGCAGGGCTATCTGAACAGTAAGATGAAGGGTCAAGCCTAGATCCTGTCTTCCTTAAAGGAGACATGTAGCATTCTCATGTCAAAATCAGAAAAATCAGAACTGCCAATGCCACACCAGTCGTAGATGAACTCTACGTCTATAATTACATCCAAAATCAAGTGGGAAGTATATTAAGTTTGGTAAGTATAGTAAGTAACTTTAGTAAGTCTAGCAAGTTTAGGTGCTTAGAGACATGGCTTAGTCTTGGGATTGCCAGCGTTAGGTTAATGGTTCGACTTGATGACCCTGAAGGTCTTTTACAGCTGAAATGATTCTATGATTCTATCACATCCAACATGATCAAAGTGCAATATTATCTGACTGCCATCCATCAGACAGCAGAAAAATCCTAGCAGTTGATTGCTCCCAGACATGTCAAGGAGCTCAGGCAGCTGTCAAGATCTGGAAGTAACCACTAGTGCCCTAAATCCACTTGAAAACAGTGTGTTTCCACAGGCTGACAGGGCAACAAGCTGCATTTGGGAATGCACTGTGTGATGGCTCAGCTGGCATGATGTACAAGATAACATCGCACATGCCCAGTCCTGAGAAGTGATGTGTACGGGCTAAGAATGCCACCTTGCACTTGTGATCATCCAGGTGAGGAGAGTCCTCTCTCAGGGCATGCAGATTTGCACTGTTGCCTTTTTGGGATGGTTGATAAGAGACATCCAAAGGATGCAATTTTCTGTCAGTAAGTGCCTGCTTGGCACTTACAAGATCAGGCATCACCAGGGGGAAAAAATACAGCAGCTGGAAATTACTGAAACAGGAGAAAGGGTGAAAAAGTAGAAAAATCACAGGGTAGATAAAAATCATTATCAGTTCTTTCTCTAAATCTGCCACCTCTTTATTCCCAACACCACTTGAGCAAGAGAATACTGACGCTGCTGTCTGAGTCATATGCCTCAACCATCTCTGAGGTCAATACCAAAGAAGCAACATAAGGACCTAAAAAAACAAGGACATTGGTTTATCAGCCACTAAGGCTGACCCAAAATCCCACTGGCAACAGTCTTTTGTTGACAGAAAAGGAGCACCCACACAGGCAGTGGTGAATCTGGGGCAGTAGAGGAAAACAGAACTGGAATCTGAATCTTACAAACGTAGATCAATCCAGATAGATGGCATGAAAGGAAAAAAAAAAGTAGGGAAAAAAAAAGTGGAAGCCCAAGCAGCCTTCCCCCACAAAGAGATCAGTCATTCTTCTTCACTAGAACAGTCCCTTGGTCATAGCCATGGTTTCCAGCCCTGCCTCTGTCTTTTACTTTCCCAGCATGTTATAGCCGTGCTTAGTCTGGGCTCATTTCTCCCAGTTGTCAAGGCCTTCCAGATCACCTTTGGCTCTCTGCTGTTCCACACCCCGGACATGTGAAACAACAGACCCCAAAAGAGGAAGGAATGAAATGGAGATAGGACAGAGGGCATAAAAAAAGAGTCAAAAAAACTGTAATGAGTTATGTTGTTGATGAAAAGATCATAGAAAAAAGTGACTACAGGCAACCTTAAAGACAAGCTGGAGTGTCTGATCCAGTCATCTTCCCTTTGACAAGGCACGGGAAGAGCTAACAGTAGTCTAGAAGTCAGAAGGTTTCTTACTTCTTTCTGATGACTCCTCATTAGATTATCTCCCGGTCAATTACCTTCATCAATTCCTAACTCAAGATAAAGCCATGGGATAAAGCCATCTAATGACAGACTTCCCCATCTCCAATGAAGTCCCCTAGCATAAGTTTGCTGTCAAGTTGTGACATGATGCTCCCATGATAAGAGGTGAATCAGTGATAATGAATTTCCATCACTCTGATCATTCTCCTAACCCAACAAATGTCCTTTAAAAGTCAAACGTGGCCAAGGGTAACACACAAGGGATAACATAGTCTGTCGGTGGAGCTCCTTACAAAGGAAAGTTCATGCAGAGGAGAATGGTATTGGCTGTGTGAGATCATCCTTCTGATGACTGCAATACAGGTCCTCATGGGATGTCAGTAGTTCAAGTCCTACATTTTTTCATGATTTCTGGCTCATTTTCCATACACTTTCCTAGTTGTATTTGCTTTGGACAGCTAAGAGGAATAAAAATGGCACATGATGCCATTTAACTCCTGGCTAACCGGTCTACCATCACGATAAGTTACTCCATCATCTGAATATCCGCACTTCATGTGAGTAACTGGGAGTAAAAGCAGAAAACAGAGTCCAATGTAGAGGATCCAGACATGTCAATGCACCTAAACAAGCTACCTACAGCTTAGACTCAAGGACGCAGGAATAAATACCTGTTCTCATGTCACTATTGCTTTCCCAGTGCAGGTGGCTGGCAACTAACATCAGGAACAATGCCACAGTTTGGTGGCCAAGGTAAACTAATACTGAAGGAAATAGATTAACTTCTAGCAGGAGCCAGTGCAAAGTACTATTTCTGCATCTATATGGAGGACAACCTCTTAAGAATCAGAATTTTTGGAGCATGGTTTCAAGTACATTATGCCTGAAAAGCTTGAAAGCAGATTGTAGCCTTGGGTTGTATTTACCTACATGCCTTGGTGGATCAGGTGAAGAACTGGGAACAGAGTGATGGACTCTATGTCAGATGAAAAGTTAGAAGCAATGGACATCCTTTCAATACTTAAAGGGGGTTTATAAGAAGGATGGGATGAACTATTTAGTAGGGCCTCTTGCAGTAGGACAAGGGATAATCATTTTAAAGTGAGAGAGGGTACATTTAGACTAGATACAAAGAAGAAATTGTTTACAATCAGCATGATGAAACAAAGGCACAGGTTGTTCAGAGAAGTGGTGGATGTCCCATCCCTGGAAACAATCAAGGTCAGGCTGGAGAGGATTCTGAATAACCTGATCTAGTTGAAGATGTCCCTGTTCATTGTAGAGGGGTTGGACTAAATGACCTTTAAAGGTCCCTTCCAAACCAGACAATTCTATGATTCTGTGACTTCATAACATTTTAGGGTTTTGTCATTTGTTGACATCTGAGACACCAGAAATTCCTTCAGGGTTTCCTATCCTCCTGCTCCATGCTGGAGCACCTGTCACCAGATCTCCTCTCAGGAAGACCATTCAAGAAAATACCAACCCAGGAAAGGAGACTTTTCAGCCAAATAAAAACTTGCACAGAAGACATCTACTTTCCCAGTGAAAAACTGGAGGTTTTAGAAATGGAAATGCTGCAACCTCAAAACTGCCAGACCCAAATGGGTCTTGGTTCAAACCTAGAACCTCTTTAGCCAAAAATACTGAAAATGTTGCTTTCTTCTTTGCCAAAACTCAGAAGAAGCCCACACTAATTGGCGCTATTTCCGTTTGCTCAGTTATTTTCAATCAAAAACCAAAATCTCCTGTACAAACCACTTCTAAGCAGCTCTCCTATTACTCACAGAAACTGTAGCATCTTCTGGCAAGTCATTCAGGCTAACATGAAGAGGTCCAAAGACACTGAAGGGGTGAAACTGAGAGAAGGAAACACTTGCTATAAACTCTTCAGCATTTTAGTATTTGTCCTTGACTTTTTAACACAGCAGTAAAGGAAGGAAGTGGAAGGGACAGATTGCCATTTGTGCTGTTTTATACTACAGCTAATTTTCTGAAATTCGTGACCAGCATTGACACTGAACTTGCCTAAAGAAGGTGGGACTTTGCTGTACCACAAAGTGAGAGACTCAGCAAAAACAACAGCTTGCTATTCTTCCTGCTTGCTCCCTATCACAACAGACTTTTCTCTCCCCAGTACCTCGATTAAAGCTAAACCCCAGCTACATCCTAATCCTATAGCGGACCAAGACTGCAATGTACACCAAGCCCCTTCTGACTTCCCAGACTACAGCTTCCATGGAAAAGAGGAGCCACTGCAGTGTTATTTGGGCCCCAAACACCCAGGTAAGCTGCATCAGGCATCAAAGATACATTTCTAGATATGAGCATCAAAAAATACCTCCCCAACAGCACAAAGTCTGTGGGAACCCAGGAGTGACCCATACTCCTTATTTGCATTCTCCCCTGTCATTTCTCTCTTGCTTCCTTCCTGTTTCAGAATGAGTTAAGCAACAGCACTCATCAAAGTGTTACCCGGTCAAGCCGTATGGTAGGATCTGGTCTCATACCCAGGTCTTGCACAGGAAAGCACTTGTAGCGATAAAGTTTACACTGGAAGAATGATGTTTCACCTGCAAAATTAAGAAATGCCAGATTTACCTTTGCTTGAGCAACTTTAATCCTTTCCTTTCTGATTCAGCCAGCTGATACATGGAATAAAGCCAGATTTGCCCACATCTGTGCCACAGATGACAGATAACTTGATTTTATAGGAGAGAAGCCACACCTGGAGCTCAAATGAGGCACAAGAATGTCAGGTGAGAGCCACCTCTGAGAAGACAGACTATGTCTATACCAAAGAGTTAAAAAGCATGAGGAACTTCTCTGCCTCCCCCAGGCCAAGGGGCACAGCCTGGCTCACACACAGGCTGCTAACAGCCACTTCTCTCTCAACGGTCTGCCTGTGACCACCCCACCAAGTGCTCGACCATGTGTTTCTCCTCTACCCTACCTGGTGCACCACCATCCCTAAGATACAGTAATTAATTCTGCACAATAACCTAAGGACAGTCCCAAATCCCACCAGAGTGATGTTTCTATAGCAGAGTTCCTGAGGAACAGGAGGTGTTGCATGCCCTGAGGTGGGGCAGGCACTGCAGGAGCTGAAGGCATAATGCAAATTGGGACTGTACAAGAGTGCTGGCGGGAACCTTTTGCAATACTGGTTCATTTGTGGGACTGGCTGGGAGCAATCCTAAGGACAGTCATCCCCAGCTTGTTCCCTGCAGTGTGGGTGGTCAGAACTGATGTTTAATTTGGTCCCAGGGCCCCTTTTATTTAGAGATGCAGGAGCATGCTCAGGGATTGTGTACCACCTCAGAAGTCACTAAGCAGGGCTGTACAGAAACAAAGACAACACTGGCAACAGTAAAATCTTCCCCACATCTGAAGATAAAAAGCTCTGATGCTGAAGCACTGAGATATTGTCAAGCCAGGTTTTGGTTTACTATTTCCTCTCTTGGGAAAATAGTTTGTAACTAGCTCAATTTATACACAGGTATATACCTAAATCGATTTTATTCTCCATTATCCCTTCATAAGCCCTTTGACCATGCTTGTCACACCACTGCTTAGTCTTGGACAGCACATGTTGCTTATGCATGCTCTTCATTTTCCACTTTTCCTCTTTGATAATCTTCTCTGCCTTTGAGCAGCCAGGCAGACTACTGGGTCTCTCCTCCTCACAAAGCCTCAACTTATTCAGGAACCTTCCTCCGTGTGCAGTTCTTGTTATGGCACCTTGTTGTCACTGACAACAGGGTACAGCAAAGGCATGAAACCATTTACCATTTATTAACAGATCCCAACAGAAACGATTTTCCTGTTTGCATACAATGTGTGTCTTGCCCTCTGGCTTTTCTATTGCATCACTGCTGTCAGTGAAATGTGGACTGAACTATGTGTAATAAGGCTCATGGCCCAGCCACATCACAACAGAAATGACATTCCCATGCAGACTCATCCCCTTCAGAAGGCAAAACTGAAAATAACAATCTGTTTTAAATCTCTAAAAACATAAGTATTAGAGACCTTATGAGAAATCTGAAAACATCATTTTCAGCTCTCTGAGCCACGCTTCCTGCCTGACCTCAAAGCAATATAAATGGAGCTGGGAGCTGCTTAGAGATTACTCAGCAAAGGAATATTTACAACAGGTAATTTTATTTAACCTAAGCTTCTCAAGACCCCTTTCAATTGAGTAAAAATACTTTTTGTGTTGGACAGAAGTGCAGCATTAAGTTAGGTAAAAGCACCAGCTGACTTTGCAAACCCTGCATACCCAGCAAGTTACCTGTGATAAAACAAGTGGATCCTAAGTGTGACCTGGCATTTATGTCAAGCCCCAAAGTGGTCCTCAGTGCAAAGTGTTCTAAGTATTTTTGCTACTTTTGTGAGACTCTACCCTTTGGCTCAACCCCTTCACAGGGTTGTTACCAGTGGCACAGAGTCTAGTTGGAGGCCTGTAGCCAGTGGTGTTTCCCAGGGGTGAGTACTGGGTGCAGTCTCGTTCAACATGTTCATCCAAGACTTGGATGAAAGGATAGAGTGTACACTCAGCAAGTTTCCTGATGAGACAAAATCAGGAGGAGCGTCTGACACACCAGAAGGTTATGCTGCCATTCAGCAAGACCTGGAGAGGCTGGAGAGTTGAGCAGAGGGGAACCTAATGAAGTTCAACAAGGGCACATGTGGAGTCCTTCAGCTGGGGAAGAATAATCCCAAGCACCAGTAAAGGTTAGGAGTTGACTTGCTGGAAAGCAGCTCTGTGGTGGAAGACCTGGGAGTACTGGTAGGTAACAAGTAAACCGTAAGCCAGCAATGTGCTTTTGTAGCCAAGGCCAGTGGTATCCTAGGATAAATTAAGAAAAGCGTGACCAGCAGGTCGAAGGAAGTTCTCCTCCCTCTCTACTCTGCTCTAGCGAGGCCACATCTGGAGTACTGTGTCCAGTTCTGGGCTCCAGTTCAAGAGAGTCAGGTAACTACTGGAGAGACTCCAGTGGAGGGATACAAAGATGATTAGAGGACTAGAACATCTCTCTGACTAGGAAAAGCTAAAAGCCCTGGAGCTGTTTAGCCTGGAGAAGGGAAGCCTGAGAGGGGATCTGATGAATGGTTATAAATATCTGAAGTGCAGGGGTCAAGAGAATGGGACCAGATTTTTTTTCATTGGTTCCCAGTGATAGGACAAGGGGCAATGGGAACAAACTGGAACCCAGGAAGTTCCACGAGGTGGAGTTCCACGTTCAACACGAGGTAAAATTTCTTTGGTGTGAGGGTGACAAAGCTTGGAAGAGGCTGCCCAGAGAGGTGGTGGAGTCTCCTGCTCTGGAGACTTTCCAAACCCACCTGGACACCTTCCTGTGAAAGCTGTTCTAGACAAACCTGCTTTAGCAGGAGGGTTGGACTCAATGATCTCTAGAGGTCCCTTCCAACACCTCCCATTCTGTGACTATGTGAACCTGATCACTACAAAACCTAAAATACTTTGCCAGCCAGGAATAGTAATAAAGTACCTTTATATCACATGAAAATTCTCCCTATTGACCTAGCAGGATGAATATGTTATGTATGATTGAAGTAAGTACCAACATTGCCTCTTTGCCAGGAAACAAGGAAAACTGCAGGTCCCCATGGAAGTGCCTCCAAGCATAGGGCTGTCACAGGTGTCTGGATGTGCTGGTGTCTCTGCAGATGTACCTGCTCTGTGAAATACGGCAGACAGACAGAAGACAGGGTGGACTCCAGCTCCCCAGAGTAAGTCAGAAAGGTAGAAATAGTCACATTCCCCATCTCTAGAGAGCCTGGTCTGGCTCACTACATGAGCTGCACCATGTGCTGTGTGTTGAGGAGAGCCCTCCTTAGCTGCTTCATGAGGACGATCTCCTTGCAGACTCTCCTGGAAGCTTAGCTTATCTGCATTTCTAAGATGGGGTTAGTTTGCATGTCAGATGAGGATAAATATTATTTTCTTTTCTTCCTGAAGCCATGAACTCTTGTTTTCCTGACCCACACAGCTGCCTCAGTCCTGAGGCTGGCATGAACCTGCCTTGCTGCTTCTGGGTCCCAACCCAATTTATTCCAATGGGTTTGTACCTGTCTTACACATAGGAGGGCAAACTGGTGACTTTAGCATCTGCCTGGCAGCAGAAACTCCTTTTCAGTAGCTAAAAAAAGCTCACTGGAAGTAAAGATGCCATAGTTGTACACCAGACTTGCTAAGAGCTGTCTCACTACTGACTTCTACATGGTCAAACCATAGACCATGGGACACTGCTTTGTACCTGAGGCTGAGAGAACATTTACAGATCACTTGGAGCAGCTGCTCAGCCAAACCAAGAAGTTTTTTTCCTAGCCACACAATAAATACATATTTTTAGCAGCAACAAAAATAGATTTCAATGAATGTCTTTTAAAAACAGATAGCATTTCAAATGCCTCTTTGATATTTAACAGGGATAAAAAGCACTGGGCTTGCAGTCCTCGTAGTGTGAGGACCCCGAATGCCATGACCACATCTGTCAATGGAGGATTGCATAACAAAATACAAAATAAACATCATGCAGAAATACCATTAACTAAGGGAGAGTTCTTTTGGCACAGGAACATTCTGGACCATAACAGTGTTGCAAATCAGGCTGTTCATGGAGGCCATTCATTCTGAGGATACATTCATACTCATCTTTCCCTTTGAGCCATCAGAAGCCAGACACATTCTGATCATGCTGCAAAGCCCATCTCCCATTTTGCCAGGTGTTAGGGAAGGACAAGGTGGGTGGGAGACTGATGCTCTTGATGTGTTTTTCTCTGCAAGACTGTGTTAGCCAGGAACAATGGTAGTGGGAAGTCAGTCTGTTATCACAGCCCTGTACTGAAAACCAGAGGAACTATGGCAGAGTTTGGAGTAACATGGAAGAGTGAAACTATACTATTTGAGGGCAGACTGACAGTGTCATGTCATCTTTTGATCCTTGAGCTACTTTTTTGAAATCCATGTAGGAAAGCATTACCATAGGAATAAGACATCCTTGCAGTGATAAAGGGAGGTGGGTCAGCTGTCTTAAAACCTTGCTTTTCACCAGTGTTTTGGGATTACAGTTATTCTCAATTTAAAAAGTAGCTGCAGAGAAGCAAAATGGGCTTCAGGACAGTGCAATGCAGAGCAGATATCCCAGGACTAACTGCCATTGAGGTAGCACCGAAACTGGAGGCAATATAAACACATCAGTTTGATGTTACATCAGAGAGAAATAGCCCTGCCAATTGACCCATGAGCCTAGGGTTGTGCTGGGAGGACACACGGGGTCACTTGGTGTTCAGTCAAAGATTTCTACATCACACTCTGTTTGTCTGTCCCATGGGGGAGGTAGGAAAATGAGGATGATGAAGGGGATGTGACACTTGCAGTCATCACAGCTTTCAGGCAAAGGTGCAGAGAAACTTGCTCCTCAGGACACCTCTTGCATATAGGGGCTTTAGGCTGAAGAAAATCTTCTGCCCATTTGATAAAGAGTTACCCTCCTACAACAAAACCCACAGAGACATTTTAGAAAATGCAGGGCTTTTACCAGCATGTGACAGCATCCAGAGTGCCTCTGGGAGGTGAGGAGCTGAGATGTGTGCTGCACAGAGAGGAGCTGGTGGGGAGGGCAGGGACCACCACCCGAGCTCTCCCTCTGCCCTGAGCAAAGTGAGGAAGATGTCTGAATTAATGGCTGGTAAATACCATAGGTAAATATTGTATAGAAAGTGTTCTTTCCAATAGACAAAGGAGAACCTCCTGAAGCAGGACCTCTCAGGGACTTCCCTGGCTTGCAAACATGGACACGTCTCCATCTGCACACACGCACATAGATGCACGTGCAAGAGATATATTTATACACACATACACATACACACAGAGGTGACTATATATACACACATGAACGTGTGTGTGTATATGACTGGCCTTGTGTCTGTGCATATATAATTTATTACGTCCTCGCTGTATTTTTGACATTTGTTATGACATCTGTAATTTGTGGTCTGAGAAGGCTGAGCCATGAAATGTGGTGAGCCAAACTGGTTTGAATGTCTTCAGTGGAAAACTGGGTGTTGATTTAAAAGAAATTTAAAAAAAAAGAAAAAAAAAAGTAACTTTAAAATCAGAAAAATGAAAACTATCCTCTTTCAATTTCTAAGTTTTCATGTTGCAAGGGGAAAATATGCTCTTTTGCACACTTTCTTTTTTTTTTTTTCTTCAGCCACTGACCAAAGGCAGAAAAAGAAGCAAAATCTAAGAAGCAGACATAAGGTTTGGTCTTGGCTATTTTATTTCTCCACTTTCTTCTTTCATATGCCTAAATGAAAAATAGGAGGTGATATTTTAGGAGTAACAGAAAGCTGGCCTGCCAGTTTGTTTTCTTACCATCAGAATGATATCATGTTTTCCTAAACAAAAATAATTCATGAAAAATTTCCAACAAAAGAAAAAGTCTCTCAGTTTTTTTCCATGAAAAGAGTGTTTACTGAGCCGCATTGCTGCGATTACTCTGTGCTCTGACTACCAAGGAAGACATCACAGGAAGCCTTCAGATAAGTGGGTTAAATACTGGACTGGAGATGATTAACACAGCTTGTGGCATCCAGGTGTCCAGCATTCACAGAAGCATCCAAGGGATGTGCAGCAAGAGAAAGCAGTGTTCATACCTTTTCCCATCATCTGCTCAGGTCTTCATGCCATATATGAGCACCTTCCAAAGGAGAAACATAGAGGTACTGATGAACATCGATTGGGTCCCAGCCCAGTCCTTGTGAAGAAATCAACATCAACCTCTGTCGCTCCTGGAGGATGGGAGGGCAAAGACAAATGATTTGTACACACCGGAAAGCAGCAAGGCTTGTGGTCATTCTGGGCTGAGTTCTATTTTCTTTGGAGGACACTCAAGAACAGTCCAGCTCCTTCACAAAGACAAAGGAGTGACAACAGGCAATGCTATCATCCCTAGAAAGACCTCAGGGATGTGAAGAGTTACTTAGAAACAACGCGATCCTTTAGAAATCCCAACACCAACCCTTTGGGCAAGGTGAAGTCCTCCCAGCTGCACCACATAATAAAAGGCCAGTGGGAGGAGCAGAGAAGAGGTGAGTGGTGCTGAGGGAGGTATGTATTCCTCTCCCACACCACTGGCAGCATTTTAGCACTGATGCTTTTAACCTCAGAACAGCTCAACCATTATTGAGCAGGAGGTGGAAAAGCTGACAAAGCTTGGATGAGACAGAACACCCTGTGCCATCAGGCAAGGCAGAATAAAAATATGACTTTAAGAGGAAAAAAAAAACTACGTTAGCAATGTATGAGCCCCCTTTCTTCAGCAAGAAGAGATTTTTTTTTCAAACTAATCCCTATGTATTTGAAATGAAAGACAAAGAAGCTCGTCTCACCTAAGACCCCTTCATCCAGATGCCAAGCATTGCCTTTGTAGCTTAATATTTGTGTATCAGTAACGTATTAAACATCAAGGCACTGTGGTGTTAGGCATAATAAAATAGTTATTTATCTGCCAGAACCACAAAATCTAGATTAATAACTCTAGAAGTAAAGTCAGATTGCTGGGATCGTAGGTGGGAGAAAAGAGAAAATACACAGGAACAGTAAGCACACAAAAGCTTTGAATTTTCATTAAATTAAGTTTTTTCTCCTGAATAAAGTTCTTGAAGGATAAAACCACTTTATTCATTACAATTGATTTATAAAGCCTTTTATTATGTTTTGCTTAACTACAGAAGTTTTATTTTTCTCTTTGAAAGGAAAAGCTCTGTAGGAGAAGAGAGTCATGTTCATATCCTCTCATTTCAATATCTAATTCATCTTCTGTTCCTGTTTTCACATCTAGGAAATTAAAGTACAAGAGCCCAGAGAGAAAATGACATTCACAGAAAAGGATATCCTTGCATTCCTGGTCAAAAGAAGAAGGACACATACTAATTACTGAATTACAATGAGGCTTTTTACCACCCTCTGAATCTCTAAGAGGAATAAAATATACACCCCAAATCAGAGCTGAGATATCAAGTAATCGGCCAGCTTTGTTCAGGCACAACAAGGGCAGATGAAAGTAAAATGTCTGAATTCTTTCAAGTGAGGAAAAACTTTAGTCTTTTTCCTAAGGGGATAACAATCAAATTGTTATGGTTTTGGTTTTAGTTTGGCTCCTTCGATGGGCAAACTTATGTAGAGATTATCATGGTTTGTACAGACATTTCAGCGCACGCTGGCCAAAGCCCATGCTGCAAGATGGGGACCCAATTAATGGCTGCTCTGCTGTAGGATCTCTGTCACACAGTGAAGCTCAGAGGAGATGACACTTCCTTCTTAAGTTTTACCAGGACAACACTGAGCACAGACTCCAACCTAAGGAGGTCCCACCTTCCTTTCATCATTCACCTCACATTGCATCAGGGCTCCTGTGGTAGGTTTTCAGCAGCTCCATGGCTCAGCTCTTGCAGGTAGAGCTGCATGTTCCCATCTCTCCTGGGCACTGTCAGGCAACCGTGGCTGTGTGTTGAACTCCAAAACATGCCTGCGCAGTCACGTTGTAGCCTGAGGTCAGCGTGATCCCTGGGAGTCAGTGGACTCCAGGATGCCAAATGGCTTTGGGCAGTTCACAGCAGCAGTGGCACACCAAAGACCCTGGAAATGCAACACCTGGGGCAGATATGTCTCGGAGTTGGATTTAGCAGCTGATCTGGGTTCTGGAGAGGGGCAGGTTCCTTCTCTGTTTCCATAATTCATTTCTCCTATGAGACTTATTCAAGGCAATATTTTCTCCCTGAAGTTGTGGGGCTTTGCAGCTCCAAAGGGAATATAAGACTTTTGTTTCTGGGGACCATGTCATGACAAACTCCATAATGGAGAAGTAATGACTTTGGAGCAGGTTTATTTAAAAAAATAAAAAATATTACCAAAAAAAAAAAAAATTATATCTGGGCCCTTATCCAGGTAGAGATCTTAGCCTGGCATTCCAGCTACATTCTTTTTGTTATTAAAATAATTTAGGATACCAGGCAGCCTGCTCTGCATTCAATCATGTTAGCCCACGCTGTGTCAACTTGAATTCTGCCTGTGGTGATAACAGTTGAAAATCTGATGGGCCAGATACCGAATTGCCAGAATCGGTGTTGCTCCTTTACAATCAGTGGGGCTTTGCCAATTTACCCTTGTTAAAGATCTGGACCTGTACTTCTAGGCAGGCATTTTTCCAGACAGCAAAACAGTCTCCTACCTCTTTGGCAAAAGAAAAATTAAAGGAACGATTTAGAGATACTTTGGAAAGTGACATGACCACGATAATGCAACTTGAAAATTATGTTCCTGGCTTGTTTTCAGCTACTTGAAACCTAACTAGAAGCATGTCCAGGACCTTCAAATGCAACCAATAGCTAAAATGTGGTACCATTTTGAATTGTATATTCCACCAACTTCCAAAATGAAGGTCACTATTTGTCCAATTGAGTAAATTAAGTTGTCTTAACAACTCTGTAGTAAAGCCCTTTCTGATGAAAACACCAACATTTGCATGTGTAAACAGCCACATAAAAATATTTCACCTTCCCTTCAATTGCTTTTTCAAGACTAAAAAAAAAAAAAAAAATTAAGTTCATCTTTATGGCAGAAAGTCCACAAGCTTTTGGAAAGGATCCTTTAGGTATTTGGCACTTGGGGCAGCTTAGCTTTATCCTCTGCACCATCCTGCTGCAGCTGACATGATGAGAGAGCAGGACAGGGTAGTCTCTTCCCTATACACGTTAGTTACTTCTGTATCTGAGCAGGCATTTCTCCTGGCCTTCCTTGAGATGAATCTACAGCTCTACGAGAAGGTCATTACTCAGAGAACTAGTCAAAAATGGGTCACACTGCTTTCACCAAGAGGCAAAACCTGAAAAGTCTTTGTGGTTATATCTTGCCATCTGTCACTACAGAAAGGAGGGGGGGGAAAAGAGTGGAAAGAAGGGACTTTGAACTTCAGGGAGACTTACTTTCCACTGAAACGTGACAGATATATTTTTTTTTATTTGAGAAAAGGGAAAGATAAAGCAATACACTTTCTACAAGACTAGTCTTATCAAAAGGTTTGAGGGGGTTATTGCTGTAGCACAGGAGCAAGGACTCAACAGCAGCCACAGTTATCTCCATGCTGCTTTAGAACTGAAGGACTTGAACTCAAAATCCACAACTCTACCAGTAAAGAAAAGGCCCTAGGATTCATCTATAGTTCTAAAAACGAACAACAGAGCACAGCTCACTTTCATCAAGCTAAACATCCTTCCCCAAGGGCTTCACCCATAGCAGTCTCTGCTGTGCCACAAGCCATGACCATGTGCTGGCAGGAACCCCACTAGTGAGATCCAGCCAAACCTATGTCAGGGAACATGCCAATAATTCAACAGCATGGACAGTCAAGAGACCACGCTAAAGCCTGTACCTTCAGGCAAGGCTGTTTGTTTCAGCAGTGTAGAACCTGGCCAGACAGGACAACAGCAATCTGGTCAGTCTGTATGCATGTATGTGCATGCATACATGCAACACTGACTTTGAGAGTGACAGTCCTGACCAAGACCTGTAGGCACTGCCACAGCTAATAAAAACACCGAGTGTGCACTGGAAGAAGTATTTGAATAGTTGCATCCAACCATTTCCCTAACAGAGAGGACAGCACATCTTAAGACGAGTCACGTTGTTTCAGCTTTTGAATGTCACATACTTACAGAGAATAAGTTGTGGACATGAAACACTCCTTCAGTTTCCCAGTAAGGACAAATATGAGCCAATCACAACTCATACAGAGATGAGTAGGAAAAAAGGCATCTTAGATTAAATAATAGCACTCGGTTTCTTAAGTTGTGCTTTATTCCCAGTTCCTCAGAGCACAAGTATGGCTTGAGAGATGCAAAGGCACAGTGAGATCTTCAGATCAGCCTGACAGAATTTCTCTTGGGAAGGGTGACCTCCGGCAGGGTTGGGAGGAAGGAAGTACAGCAAAGCCACCCATTAGCCCCAGCTACTGGTGCAAGCCCTGCTCTGAGTTAGCAGCTGCTAGAGCTGTAAACAGCAAACCAAATGATCTAGTTTAATCAAGTAAGCTGGGCAATATCCAGCAATTCTTGCTTTTTTTCAGGAAGCAGAATGGAGCTTTACACCCACCTTCTTCTTACTCCTCCCATCTTTAACTTCTGCAGTGAACTGCAGACCCTGCTCTGACAGTTCAGCTCACAGAGCTAAACTGAGGCAGTGCTGTGTTGTAGGTTAGTCCTCATGCTTCGGCAGAGATCAAGAATCCTTCAACTTCTTTATTTGCTCTGAGGGACTTTCTGTTTTGTTTAGCTTTCAGACCATTGATGGCATTTAAATGCATCCGCCACAATGAACTCTAAGATTCAGGAAAATAACATTTTCTTAAGCATCCCTGAAGACTGCAATGATTATATTAAAATTTCAATCACGAGCTCCTTACTTTAAAATCACAAAGGATTCACTGTGCTAGAGAATTTCACAATATGAAGCTCTTTTATAAATTTTTGTCAGATAGCAATTTGCTGCCTGGGAAATGTAAATCAGTTATTAATGAGCCAAATTCCTAGCATCAAACCTGGTATCTATAGGCAGGAAAGAGGCAAAAATCTTTCACAGGCATATAGAGTTCTATAAGTAGAAGCCTGAACAATTTTATTCCCCGTTTCCTGAATTGAGAGACATCATTTGTTGCACGTACCGTCGAACAACGGCATCTCATTGTACGGTAATACCTCCACCTGAGCCACACACAGCGTTCTAGGGCTTTGGAAGCAATGATCTGCACATTAACAGTTAAAACATCTTCTGAAAGATGGATTCATTGTACCTTACACTTTGTAACCAGAGACTAGATTGTTGGTTCAGATTAATGGAGTTCAAATACGGGTTTAAGTCAAGGTGAGAAGACAGCCAGGTCCAAAGCAAGTAGCGAGGCAAAGTATACAGGATCCACTACAACCACACAGGGTCCTCAACAGCTACAGTCACAACCCTGACCTCAACATCTACCCCAGCAATCCTCTCCTGATCTGAGACTCTGTTCTGAATTTCAGAGCTTTTCCTTGAATATGCAATTGCACAAAACAAAACTCTTGGATTTTAGCAGCTTCCATATGTCAGTGATCCTAGCTGAGCTCAAATACATTGCTAGCTGTGCTTAAAATCTAATTCTGCTGCTTTTTTATTCTGAGTGTATTAAAAAAATCTATTACTATTGCTAAAGGCTGCAAAAAGTGGTGAGTAATAGAGAGGATTCTAGGGAAGAATTTGCAATGCATCTAGAAACCGAGCATTTAGATTTGAAATCCCAGCTCATTATTGAAATTAATTCTATGCCTACAACTCTTTGCTAATGCCTTCATAGAAAACTACACAGTTTGCATCACTGTGAGATTACCCAATTCTTTCACTTGCGTAATTGTTCCAATAATCAAGAGTGGACTTAGCTTCTGCAGGTGCAAGAGCATCTCCAAATAACACAAATGATTCAATAACTGAAATGGACCTTATTTGTGGGAGAAGTATTTTACAGGCTACTGGTTCTTCCGCTTACTGATTTTTTGAGCAGAGCTTAAGAGATTTGAATGGAATTGCCACAACGATTTAAATTTAAATGTAGGGCAGAGGCAGATAAACTGATTAATTAACTGATCAATTCCATAAGGAGCTTAAAGCGCATCTTGCAATTTACAAAGGAAGGCGTGGGATGCAGCGCCGGCTTCACAAGGGTTTCTCCCCACGTAGGAGTGTGTCCCATGAATAAAGTGGTTTCATTTCCCTCCCATCAATGATGCAGCTTCAGGGGAGTGCAGATGGAGAGTTTGTCTCCTGTAGCACCATGTGTCCTCCATGCCCAAGTTTGCCCAAAATACAAAGAGCAAAACCAGATGGGGAGACAAAGATCTGTTGTTTGAGGCTCTCAAAGGACAGCTTCAAACCGCAAGTCCTTCCAGTTGTCGGCATGCAGGCGTGAACTCTGAGATGGGATATGTACAGTACAGCTGTCTCACTTGCACACAAGCTGTGGCGTGTGTTTGCAAGTCAGTTGGGACCACATCCAGACCATCTCTTCTAGGTGCCTGCCTTTGTTACCATGACAACTAGTAAGACAGTGATGGGCAATTCGGGCTCCCCACGCTCCATGGCTGCCAGACTCTATTCCTTTTATAGGCAATGGAGAGATGTAGGCATCTAAGTTAGGCACCTAAAATCAACATGCTGACTACACCCACACACACTCCCACCCCCAGCCAGCTGCTAGATTCCTGGCTGGTCCCTGCAAGCGAGAGGGACCCACTACATGCTCACCACTTCTGAACCCGCTTCCTCATTTGACTTCCTCTTCCAATGTGTCATTCAGAAGTGACAATGTGACATCTGGGATATGGTCCAAATCCACCCATTTTTAAAGTCAGCAGCAGTTAACCAGAGCTTTCTGCTCATCATTGTATCAGAAACATTCAGATTTCTTTGCAGTTGGGTAGAGAATAATAAATGCTACCATTGCATACAAAATGAGTTTTTTCATTAATTTTCAGGTCTTTCATCCTGGAAATGTACTCCACATATATGGAATCAGGCAGACCACCTTTAAGCTTCAGAATAAAGATGGAATGTTCAGGAAAAAAAAAAAAAAAAAAAAAAGCAGTTATCCATTTCAGTCAAAACTGCTGTTAAGTACAAGATTTTGAGACAACTTCTCCTGGAAGTAAAAGAAATCATTCTCAGCAGCTACTCATGTAAACTCAGATGCATTTCAGGTCAGTTCACACTTCTTGGAAAGACATCAGGCCTCTTCCCATCTTCAGTAGCTCTTCCATTTTTATGGGTTCTTATATACAGATATGTAGGTCCCCATCAGACCTTCAGCAGTATTACTAGTATCAGTCCTGAGGTATTTCCTCTTCTCTGCAGGTGAAATACATGCAGTGGAGTGTCTCACATTGGCAACCTGTGATTTTTTTCCTTGTTGGACTTGGAGGTTTCTGTCTTCTTGTTGTTGCACAGGCCTTTCTATGAGCTGTTTAATTTTTCAACAGGCACGTTGCTGTGCATTTATGATAAGAATGGACAGAGAAATGACCCAGCAAAGAAATGGACCTCACACTTGGAGCAGAACGAGGTGCGATATGTGATGTGCCTTAATTCCTGGAGGACCTCATCCCAGATGTTCAGATAACAGGCTGAAGCTTGTTTCATTGGCCAGGAATTTCATTATTCCATCAGAGTGAAATCTGTGTTAAGGGTGACCACCTGGGAACTTCAACAATTCAAACAGCCTTCAAGAATATGCAGAAAGGGAAAGTTTAGGCACCTCATTCACACTGACTTCTGTTAGGATTCAGTCCTACCTCCTCACTTGACCCAACCGAAAGCTTGGTAACTTGTCTAACCTCAGGGTCTTCCCAGCTGCCCTTAGAGAAAGATGGACTTCTTTAGGGAACAAAGAGAGGAGATGCCTCTTCCTCTACCCACTGACTACAAAGAATTCGCTTGCACAAGATGCCCAGTGGTTTGGCAGCTAAAGGAGGAACGATGAATCACGGAAGCACAGAATCGTTGGAGTTTGAAGGGACCTCTAGAGATCACCTAGTCCAACCCCCCCAGCAAAGCAGGTTTGTCTAGAGCTCATTACCCAGGATTGCATCCCATGCTTGGAGGCAGTGGGAATTAGGCACTCTGTAGAAGTCAGGGAGCTCAGTCACTATCTGGGCCTCAGCAGGAGATTTTGAGTTGAGTTTGGTTTGATGCTCTATGCAAAGCCAGTGGAGAATGTGGAGGAGAGGTCTGAGGTCCTCTGCAAAGCCTGTGCTGCTGCAGAGATCCAGTGCTCTGTTCTGCAAAGGGGTGGGTGCAGATGGCTTCATTCGTAGACCATGTGAACTACCACAGTCCATCCAAGACATGGTAAAAGCATGGATAACCAAAATTATTATTGACAATTGTAGAATATTATTGACAAGGGTGGGATGCAGGCTCTGGGCTAGCTCAAGCCCATGGGAAGTGTTATTCACAGAATCATAGCATCACAGAATAGTTTGGGTTGGAAGGGACCTTTAAAGGCCATCTAGTCCAACTCCATGCAATAAGCAGAGACATCTTCAACTAGATCAGGTTTCTCAGAGCCTTGTCCAACCAGACCCTGAGTGTTTCCAGGGATGGGGCTTCTACCACCTCTCTGGGGAACATGTCCAACATTTCAATAGTTATTCACTGGTGCTGTTTTGTGTAGGCAGGAATTCAAGCACATTCTTTAACTACAGGCAGATCTGATCAGTTCCAAACATGCCCTTTCTTCCAGCCAAACCTTCACTAAAGCTATAAAATTCACTCCCTCTGCTCACAGATACTCTTGCCTTGCTCAAATTCACCTTCAGCCAACCGCTCTTCACTTGTGGCTGAGCATTTCTAAGCCACAAGGTTACCAGGGTGATAGTAAATGCACTTGTGTCAATCCACTGCTGCTAGCACTTAGATTAAAATTAACACAGCCTCTCACCTTCTGAATATTAGAAAGAGGTAAGAAAAGGACTGGTTCTTATCAGAATCCATCAACAAAACATTTAGTAATAGGGACATAATTTCCCAAACTGCAGTTTCCCCATTACTGAAGGATGCCCTTCTATTCTGAGCTCTTTAACCTGTGTGAGCTAAACCAATAATTTCAAATTATGTTTTCAAAGTCGTTTGCTGAACATCCGTGGGCCATTTTTTCAATATTAGCTATGTTCAGGAATTGCAGAATAAATGGAAGGGTAATTTGAAGACAGAAAAAGAAGAGGAAATGTTTTGTGAATGTGTCAGTCACCCGCACCCACTTGCTCAGCGCGCAGGGGTCACTTTGGCACACCTGGACTGAAATCGGTGACATCCACTGCTTGAGTCAATATTCCCTGAAAAGAGTGGAGGCTGCCAAGCCAGGCTCTTTGATGTTGCCCTTTGGTCGATGTTTTGTTGAAATGTCATTCTCTTTGATATTTGAGGCAGATATGCAAATAAATTAAAGGAAGAGCTTCTGCTGAGTGCATGAAAATGGCACTTGTACATTTAAGTGGACATGGAAGTTCCATTTCTCCAGGCATTTAATCTGCAACGGACGGGGCTTTGTAACAAGATGCCTGTCATGACACAGGAACAAGCAGCTAAGGCAAAAGGCATAATCATCTATTCTAATGTGCAATTCCAAAATATAACCTTTCCCTTCGGTTCTTATTTATCTAATTGCACAGACAAATTTAGTTGGTGCATCTGAAAGCATAATTAATTGCGATGCACTTAGTAACGTTCCATTCTGCACTGCCTGTAAGTCAAACTGCAGTAAGACAGATTTGATTTTTGGAAGGGTTTTCATCACACCATGTGTACTGAAAATAATTAGTGAGCCAGGAGGGTAGTTACTTTTATCCTGCTAATTGGATATACTGGTAGTTCTTATGCCCTTGTGGTCAGATGTTGGCCTCATTTGCACAGTTCCAACCAGTGGGATTACCTCACCTGGGTGGTCGTGTGTGTACTTGAGAATGTAATTCACTCTTTTCAGTTCTGTAGTAGTTGAACTGGTTTGTGTGCTCTTGCTCTGAAGGGAACAGACTTCATGTTGTCTTTATAAATTGCAGAAGGACTTAGGCTTGTGCGTGGCTCTCATAAGCCTTTGCAGCTACCATCAAAAGCATTCAGCCTGGACTGAAGTGACCTTCACCACCGATTTTCCCCATTTGTTATAGTCTTATAAGGTTTGGAAGAAAGTGTTTATGGAATGTGACAGTGCAGTTTCACAATAATTTGGTTTTGGCAGCAGTACCAGCTTAAGAAATTCCTCTCGCCCTTCTCCTGCCTTTGCATTACAGGTCACTGACCTCTCGGTTGTGCCAACACAACTGTTTGTAAAGCAGTGTGATGCCCTGGATGACTGACATAATCTAGGTTAAAATGTTGGTTTGGGGTTTTTTTCCCCAGCTTTTGCCTTTTACAGAGGAAAAATGGCGAAAGGGGAGGTAAACTTTGGTGAAAGAAGGAGTGGTTGGGGAGGGAATTATCTCAACAGGGATCTCCACTAAAGCCTTCAACGTTGTGAAACTGCTATTCTGAACCTGGCTTGATGGTGTTTGGAGGGTTTTGGGTTTTTTTTTTTCCAAAGCAGAGATCATGCATACTAAGTAGAAGGAAAAAGATGGCAAAAAAAATAAAAGTATGAGGCTCTTACATCTCATTTTCCACCTTAAGTGCAGATTAGTTGTTGGAAGACTACAATGCCCTCTGTCAATGGTTCTCAGACATGTTTGGAGTTTTTCTTAATCCACAGATATGCTCAGCCACTCCGTCTCTCATCTCCTGATTTGGGAACTACTGCTCTGGCAGTTCAAACACATGGCTCTGCAGGTCGAGCCTTCGGTACACACCATGTGGATGAAGCCCTTGGGGATAGAGGAAGCAGAACCAACAAGGAGTTGGACAGGACAGGAATGGGGCCAGGGAGAAAGGATGCAGACAAGGTTCAGTTCAGGAGACGAGGAGCATTGGACTGCTAGAACCTGGTAGGTCAGGGATATCCTCACAGCTGGATGTCCTGGGAGAGAGTAAAGGTCGTGGCCAGGTATGGCTGGCAGCTGACAGTGAAGCTGGTGAGATCCAGGAGCTCCGTGTACTGTGCTTACTAGAAGACTGGAAAACCTGAGATATTTCATCTGCTTTTTAGAACTCACCTCTTCTGAATAAGTGGAAGTAGACTGGTCATCTGAAATGTCCAGGAGGCGAGTTAACCAGAAGGGAAAAAGAGAACGAACAAGAAGGATGTGGAAGAAATATGTGGCTGAGGGCGTTAACAGTTTCAATTTGCTAGAAAACAGCTTTCAGTACAGAGAGCTTAAGAACAAATGGGAAGCAAGATCTTATAAAATAGCAATACTTGTTTTCAAGTACTGGTGCTAAGGGGTTTTTTTTACATTTTTCACTGGAATAAAACTTGACAAGTCCAAGAAAACATACCCGAGAAGATTTTCCTCAAAGCTTATGAGATCTTAGCTGGAAAAGGTACATAATTCCCCAAAAGAAAGCAAGATTGATTGCAGAAATTAAGGGGAAAGAAGTTTTGAAAACTCAGAGCAAGCATATGCAGTTATTTGGGTTTTGGTTTTTTCAATAGCAGCTTAAAATTGTTCAGAAGTCCAGAGACTACATTTTTTTTTTTTCTGCTGATTGTTTGTTTGGTTGGTTTTTTACACAAGGGAAATGAAATCTCTTTCTCTTTGATTCTATTGCTGATGATTGTAATGCCATTTACAGAGCTCTCCGTGCATGAGCTATTTCCATCAGCGCAATAGGGATGTAATGAAAAGAGGGATGGATATTAATGTAGAGCTAGTTCCAGCCAAGTACATAAGCAATGGTGTGGTAGTAGCAGTACTGGAAGCAGTCATATTTCCTAGTTTAGTTCACTGCTGACATCCATTCAGAAATCATGAAAATTTTATTTATTAATCCAAAGTGTAGAGGGTTGCTTTAAATTCCAGGCTGAGTTCAGCTGGTGGAGGCACTAATTTTTGAAAGTTTAATGATCCATTTTGCATACAACAATCTCTTTGACAGCTTTAGACACACTAGCTTTGAAATGCAATAAAATGCAATGAAATAAGGTACAATAAAATAGAATAAAATAAAAAAATAATAAAAATACTAGCCGGAGGAGTAAGGGAAGGTGGCTTAGGAGACCAAGAAATAGTCTATTTTTTTCCAGTAACTAATTCAGAAGAATCAAGCTTAGCAAGAACAAGAGTGAGGTGAGCCACTTGCATATGATCTAACTAAGCTAACGCCTTCTTCTGCTTGATTAGCAGTCAGAAAGAGGCCGTAGATTTTTAGAAAATACCAGGTTGTCCATAATGACCCAGCAAATATTTTCCATAAACAAATGTCAGCCTCCTCACTGTGGATACTGACTTAAGAATTCACTATGGGCAAGTTGCAGAGAGTGACTGGCCTTTGGAGATACATGATGGTTACCCCCTTCCTTGACCTGAATGGTAAAAAATTCTAGGGTTCTTCAGGGTCTAGGGCCAAAACCAATTTTTTAAAGCTAGCAGCAGGACTTGCAAATTCCCCCAACTGCCAGGTTTTCACCTGCAGTTTGGCAGGTATTACACAAGTATTTGCACCACAATAATGCATTTGCTTGTAAAATATTCCCATATAAATATTGCTTGTAATACTGTTTATGGAAACCAGATAAAAGGGGTTATGAAAGCCAAAGTAGGTTTGCAAATCTTTGTTTGAAAATATTTTCTTTGGTATTCATCCAGCTCTACTGGATGAATAGAGAGGTCTGGTTCACCTAATGCTAGCACTCTGAAAGTTAAGTAGTCAGTTGAAGCATGTCATTTGAAACAACTTTCTGCAGATGATGGAGAGGAATAGGCACTGTCAGAGGGCAATTCATTCTGTCTCTGTTAGACAACCCTTAAGAGGATGATGAACCACCCCCTGGAGATACATGTATTTCTTGACTGCAAAGGGAGTACAGATGATTAGTTTGGAGAAGGCACTGCTGAGTCAGATTACTGACATTAATGACTTACCTTTTTGCCAATTGACACACCTTCAATACAACTTTGTGGTAGAAATCAGCTGATGTGGTCCCTTTTCGTGAGGCCAGCCATTCTGCTCTCCATTTGCATACACACCCATGGGGTAGGTGGGCCCAGTTTAATTGCAGCTCTGCTTTGGTCAGGACTTAAAAGTTCTTCATAACAAAAAGGAGAGTTCTCCACTAACCAATATTCACATTTAGATCAACAATCATCCAATCAGACCTTGGTTTTTAATAGGGCCAAGGAGATGACTTTAAGCTTTTATGAAAAAAATTCCTATATTAAGACAGCACAAAAGACAACGTTGTCGTGAACCAAACTAGATGCTGAAGCTGTGTCTAAACAGTGTCAGGGAGCTCACAAATATCAGAACTCACTTGTCTTTGCTGCTAAAACAGTCCCTGGTGTGGCTCATGCCCCTGCAAAATAACTTTCTCCATGGCCTGAATATGGGAGTTAGAATGAGCCAGGATCCATTCCCAGCAGGGAATTTGGATGCAATCCCTTACCGGAGGGTAAGAAAGCTTAACAGCATGAACACAGTTACTGTGTGCCAGATTACCCAAATGCAAGAGAACAGTGCTGAGAAGATTAGATATAGATGCAGCCCAAAGTATACTTGCAAAGTGCAGCCCACTGGGTTAGGCAGTAGATGTAATATTCCATGATGAAACTGGTATTTCCATACTTGTAGCAGATGTATTTTGATACAGAGCAGCAAAGCTTTTCTCAGCACTCATACAAAAGATTCTTTTTCCATCAGCTTCCATTTTATGACTTTCCTCTTTACATTTTGTAACCTTCCAGTGATTCAGCTTTGACTTACAAGCACCACTTCAAAAAGGTTCAGCCGTGGCAACCACCTTCTGGGAGGAATGATTACCACATAGCCAGCAGTTAAGGGTGGCCCCACAACAGCTTTCTGCAGTCACCTACAACAGGCATTTTCCAAAGAGGGCTAATGGACAATCCAATAGCAGCCTACTTGAAGGATAATTACCAAGATGATGAAGAAAAACTGCTTTTACTAGTGGCAGATTGCATAGCAAGGGGCCAAAACTGAAAATTACATCTTAAAAGGTTCAGGTAGGACATTAGAAAGGCTTTATCAACTTGGAAATACTTGCAGCACTGCAACAGGCTATGGAGGCAAATTTTGAGGACTCCATCTTAGAGAGTCCTCAAGGCTTTCATGGAGAAAACCACAGCCAACCTATTCTACTACCAGTGATAGTCCTGCTTTAAACAGACAGCTGGACTAGATGAGCTTGAGAGGTTCCTTCCAACCAGAATTTCTATGAAAGTCTGAAAATGTCTCCGAAAATTCTCCACTTGAGAGTGCTGTGTATGCTCCCTTCCAGTTCTTCCCTTCTGTGATCTGCTCAGGTCAAGCAGCAGCACCCAGAGGTCATACAGGAAGGATTATTTCCTCAGTATGCCTTCCTCTTCCTCATACTCCTTCTTCTGACCTCAGCAAAGCTGCATTTTAGGTTTGCCTAAAGAAAGAATGTGACCTTTTGACAATGGAGTCATCCAGCAATTTGTTCTAGTTTGAAGCTATTTCCCCCTATTCCCTCTTGGTTTTTCCCTCAGCCTCTTTACCACCAATGGGAAGGTTTGCTATGCCTGGAATGCAAAGTTTTGGTCACCACTCACTGCAATATAATCCCCAGTTCAACAACACACACCAGAAACTTGTGTTTTTTTCAACCAGGAGCTGTGCTTTTCTCTTATGCAATGGGTTGTGCATAACTTTCTAAACATGTTTAGAAACAGAACTTTCTAAACATGTTTTCTGAGAGTTTTTAAGGTAGAAATGGTAGGGAAAGGTAAGTTTATTAGAAAATATCCATTGCCTTGTGAAAAAGCAAGTATGCTGGGCTACAGTGATAGTGATGGCATCGGTAAACATATTATTAGTTACAAAGTTCATACATTTAACTGATATTATACATGTGTTGTGTCCATTCATAAGTAAACACATATCCATATGAATCTAAATACAGAGAAATGTATTTTTACGTGGTATATGCACATATAAGAAATCAACAGAAATATTTCTGCAGATTAATTGATTTGTAGGTATATGCTTTGTGGTTATGGAGGGCAAAGGCAGACACTGCGTAGTGATGCAGCACGTGCAGGAAGCTGCTTGATTCTGACTGCTTCACCTGCTCTTTTTACAATAATTCACTCACACGGCATTTGTACTGAAATTCAGCCTTCACGTCACTGATATTTAAAACAAATACAGAATAAAATAACTACCTGCCAAGATTTCCTTTGTTCTGTTTCAGTATCTTGCAATACCCCAGAAGTCAGGTAGTACTCAATATCCAGTAATCCCGCATGCACAGGTTGTTAATTGGCACTAGGATGAGTCAGTCCTGAGCTCTTACTCATAGCTGAGATCAGACATGAGTAAAAGATGCAAATTCTTTGCCTTACAACTCCTTTTCCCCCTAGAAATTCCCCAAATAAACAGGACATTATTTAAAATAATTATGGGTCTATCTTTATCAGAAGGAATGTCTCACAAACCAGCAATGGCATTCAGAATAGCAGACACTTTTTCAGGTGAAAAATTTAGTAGACCTTAAAACTGTAATCTTATTATATATGCATAAAGCTTTGATAGATATTTTGAGCTAACATTTTTACTGGCCATAAACTATTATTCCCTGCCAGACTGTGATAGTTAGCCTGAAGGGAAAAAAAAATGTTTGGCTCTTAGAAAGCAAGGCACATGAAAAAAACTAGTGGGAAAATGCTATTTTTAAAAAGACTCCAAGCATTTTTCTAATAGGTTTTGTTTAAAATATGTTGCGGGCATGTAGCACATGGTGTGTCAGAAAGTTTGGATTGGTGTTCCTTTGGGATGTCTTGCACAATTTGCTCTTGTTTTGGGGGTTTTTTTGGGGTTGTTTTTTGTTTTTCCCAATACTAAGATTTCCCAGAAAAGCAAATTAGCTCTATTTAAGAAAGGAGGAAGCAATTTGATTTTACTCTTAAGGTTTTTCTTATTGCTAGAGTAAACAATAACGGTTTAAGTGGTTGAAATGAATGGACAATTCAATTGTGTTCAATTCAGCAGAAAACCCAGGACATCCAGAACGAAGTTTCATGAGCAGGAATTTGATGGAGCACACCAGCAGTTGCTATGGCCTTTTCTGTTTTTAAGCTGTAGGCCTTCCTTGCTCCTGACTTGTGGGCTACCAAGGACCTGCCTGCTGCCAGAAATGGGTCTGTCCAGCCCCACCAGCCTGTAAAGTGGCGTGAAATGA
Source organism: Megaceryle torquata (assembly GCA_024611175.1). Classification (NCBI taxonomy): domain Eukaryota; kingdom Metazoa; phylum Chordata; class Aves; order Coraciiformes; family Cerylidae; genus Megaceryle; species Megaceryle torquata. Next base: position 36,592 of record JANIJG010002613.1, read on the forward strand.
AGTGCAGACATCAGATATTCAGGTTGGGATCCCTTTCCTAACCCACCCTCACTTCCCTTAATACACAACATGGGTATTGCTGGGTAGCTGCACAGTTCTTGTTCAGCTTGTAGTGTCCTTCCCTGAAAGGCAACAGGGAAAAGATGAGCCACCATCTCCAGTACAGGCAGGAGCAGCCCTGTGCCACTGGTCACTGTCCCTCTCTGTCAGCCCTTGGTCTGTGGAAGCTTCTCATGCTCTTTGAACACAGGCTAACACGTTCACACCACCTGAGCAGAAGCAAGCAAGATCCACATTTTGGGATCCAGTGTTTTGTCTTCTCTTCCCAACTATGCTGCACCCTTCTAGGACACTTTGTGAGAACAAAACAGCACGTGGCTTCATCAGCCTTTGAAGATGGAAGAAGGAAGAAATAGGTAGATATATATTCATATCACACATTTCTGGGAGTCCAGATGTTAAGGTTGCTTCCCCTCTGTACTAACTGCAGAGATAAGGGGAGATAAGGGGTAGGTGCCTGTGAGAGCCCACACTTGGTACTCATCACGAACAACACCGTGCTGTTCTCAGCACTGTCATTGGGCTGTCTGGTGAAGACATATCCTGGAGCGAGCTCGTCGTGACATAAAAATGACTCAGGACAGAAAGAGACACAAAAACACCCACCTTCAAAGTCAGAGTCCTAACTGATTAAGAAAACAATTCTAGAATCCTGTCATCATCAGCTGCTTCCAGTTACATCCTCCATTTCCAAAACATTGTCTTTCCCACCCCCAGACTGGATTGAAACACACAAGCCATAATGTAGAGAGCATGAAGAGTGGGCAATGAATGGTTAGTCCTCTCTGGAGGGACTGGTGGTACAGAAAATGGGAACAAGCCCTCCAGGAACAGCAGCTAGAGCTGGATTATGGTCCACGGGCATCTCAGTATCAAAATCTTCTATCAACTACTGTTAATTATGGGAGTACTTTTCCTTGACAGAAGCACCGTATCCAAAGGAAGTCTTTCCAGAGGAGAGGACCTTCCTCAGTCTGAGATCTTGTGAGTTTCTGGTGACTTGAATGATGCCCAGTGGTGAAAACAGTCAGATGCCAGAAGTGTTTTAGAAACCTGTCAGGAGACTCTTTGATCCCCTCTGGTTCTTGGGCTTCCTCAACAATATTTTGAGGCTTTAGCTGAACGTTAGTGTTCTATACACACAGTGACACATAAACCCCATTGCTTAGTTTGACTCAGGACGCCAACAAGAGACTGAAAGAAAGAATATGCAATCAGCTGGCTCTTTATTGATGTGGCCTCCTTATCCATAATCTCCACCCACTTCTGCACCCCATCACCATGAAACAATGTCCTATTGTATTCTTTCAAAACAGATAGTTCCTCAAAGACAAGTCATCTATTTCCTGAAGCACAGGGATCTGCAGTTCTGTCTACCAGCACAGGCAATTGGTCAAGTTCCCATTTTATCCTATTCCAGTTTCCTTTGGTGCCTTTGGTAACAGATAATCAAGTGAATCCCAACAGTGGTATTTAAACCTCTCAGAACCTCCCTTGTGTTCTGTTCTTCTAGATAATTTAATTCTGTGCACACATTCTCCCAGTATGCTCAGTATTAACATTGAAACAGATACTCCTCCCCTTCTTGCACATTTTTTAAACAGATGTTCCAATATCCTGAAGAAAACTGAACTATAAGCCTCAAGTATGTGTATATTATAATATAATCAAAACAGATTAGAGACAAAATGTTTTCCAGCAGCTACTGCTTGTCACAGAGGCAGAGGCAGTTGCATAAAAACTTTTGTACAGCACTCACTGTCATTTAACACCTTAATGCCAAGGGAGCCCAAAGCCAGGCGTGTCCTTTACTGCTTGCAGTGAAGTGGTGGGACCTCTGTCCTGCTCCATAACTCCTAAACCACGCAGGTGAAGCTGGTGGACCCTCTGCCAGACAGCTACAGCCAAAGGATGTATGTATCCCATTGAGGCTTGCAGCTGAAAGGTCCTTGTTGGAGGGTCACAGCCTAATGCCATGGGCTGCTGGGTTTCTTCTATACCACACCACACAGTGTGCCAGGAATGCCACAGCAACATCAAAGCTCAGGACATAGGTGGCTGGCTTTGTTCATCCCCTTTCAAGTGCTAACAGACTGTTCTGCAGAAGTTTAATCATTGTCCCAAATGGCTGTAGACTGGGTTTGGCTCTTAATTAATGTCTGTCACCTAGGAGGTGAATTTTCTGAGGAGAAGCCAGGGCACAAGGAACATGGCAGTTGCTGGGCCAGGCCATGTCCATCAAGCTGCACATACTGAAGCAAGATACCACCAGTGACCATTTTGGTTATTTGCAAACCAAAGCCCAACTTCGATCATCACCCCAGACATTGTCCATCTATCCTCTGTCACGGGAGCAGTGAGTCTGCTGCAGTCAGGTCAAGAAAAGGGCACAGGCATTGGCAGCTAGAGAGAGTGCCCTCTTCCTAAGCCTGTGCTTCAGGCAAGATCCAAACCAACATTTTACATTTTGCTCCTTTCCTGGTGGAGAGCAAGGTGAGAGTAGTATTTTCTGGGTCTCATTTCAAAGCAGGAATTGAGTATCCTTAATGCAAGATATCCTGAATTAAGTCCTTCCACGTGTTAGACCCCAGAGGCCACTCTAAGCCTTGATAAAATCTAAAATTAAATAATGTCACCCACCACGACCTCGCTCTCATCCAAAGTAGATATGGAGCTTGCTGGACTGTCGTGTCCCATCTGCCCCTGCAAACACATCACCAACACTGTATTTTGGGCCATCTTCATCTGCTCGAGCAAAACCACTTAGAAGGAAGGACTTGTATTGTGATACAAAGGTAGCAGATCTACCCTGGCCAAGCAGAAGCATCTGGTGATTCCCCAACACCTCCAGGAGAAGGGTGGGGGACTGGGCTTGTACAAGTTCAACATTTTCAGGTGTATCACAGTGTGGGAATCCTTGTTTCATGGCACTAGATGAGTCAGTTGTCTTTTGCAAGCTTATCAGTTTAAATCGCTATTTTCCGGCATCTCAGCAGGGTTTGCTCAATATGAAAACAGACTACACAGGGCATTAATTCGTCTGTCCTGGAGCTGCTCCAACAAAATACAGAATTGCCAGTGTGTGAGAAAAATTCCCACCAGGAATGCCACTCTTTGAAAAATGTCTCTATTGAGTGTTGGTCTGTTGGGTTTTTTGTAGTGAATGGGTTTATGCTCCATACCAAGCCTTCTGAGGTGCATTTTTGCAAAGATCAGACCCTTTAAGAAAATATATCAGGATACATTAAAGTTCAGACTGCATTCTCCAATGTTCATGGCAGAACACTGCTCGTACTAACTCAAAACTCAGAAGTAAGTTTCCCCACAGGTTCCTCGATGTTTTCACACTTACTGAGTGAACCTGGGATGATGCATGGGTTTGCATAAAAATTAAGGAAGCATCTAATATTTCACATAAAATTAAACAGCCTCAGGCTCAAGATCAAGTCGCCACCAGCGTGTTATCAGTTAGACTGCCCATTTTGGCCAGTGGCAGGTGTAAAGTCATCTGACTGAATTCTATTTTGTTCTGAGCTAAGGTCCAGCAATCAAAATATAGCTTGTATTTGTCAAAGGCTGAAAGTGTGTGTCCCCTAAACCATGACAGTGTGCTCATGGATGATTACCTTCAGTGACTTGCAGTAACTTGTTATGACACTGTTGAGTGGTGTTGCACTTGAGCCTCAAGTTTGCTTTGAGATTTTCAAATGTTTCAGCTGCTTGCAATGGACCAAATCACATACCACAAAAAGGAAAAAAAGCATTTAGACATTTCACCAGTAAAGCAGCCCATATGGGCCCATCAGCTCATCGACACATTTGAAGTCATACTGTTTTACAGAGTAAAAACAATTAGTTAAGGTTTCAGTTCTCATCTTCAGTCTGCTTTTTCAGTGCTGTGTAATCACACCCACATGCACTCATCTGCTCCTGGTTACGTGACCACACTGCCATTTAGAAGTTTCCTCCTCTCAGGCCACAGTGCTGGGCCAGCCAAAGTAGGGATGCTGGCGGTCTGAACAGCATGGGTCCAGCTGCAGCGTGAAACACATGCATTAGCAGCTCCCATGTGGCTCTCTCTGCCCAACTCTAGCCCTCCTGGGACCACGCACCCTGGCCCCAGGGGTTTCACTTGATATCAGGGGCCAAGCTCATTCATGCATACTTTATCTCTCCTGCGTTCTTTCTTTTCCCCTACAATTTCCAACACATGAGGAACAAATGTGCTCTGGGCAGCAAGCTTCGGGGAGCTCCTACTCTATTCAGATAGTGGAAAGCATGCAGGTTTTGGCATCTTGCCCAACAACAGACCCTCAGCGAGTAATAAATCCCCGTTTCCCCAAGACAGCCAAATCACTTGTCTTTTAGTGTCTTTTAATTTTTTTTTTCCCCAAGACATTTCAAAATAAATAAAGACAGGTGCCAGAATCTATTTCCTCGTGTCTGTTAATCATTTTGCATTTATCATAACACAGGCCAGTGCTTTATTACATGGGCTGCCTATTTCCTCATTCAGGCATCCCAAATCTGAACCTCCAACTCTCTGCCTAGAAAAACAACTCCAGGGCAAAAGCAGAAAAGGTTTCCCTTTGCTATTTCAAATCCATTGAGCAAACACCATCAGCTTCACCTGTCCCAAAGGAATAAAATGAATTTAATATTTCCTAGGATAAAGGGCTGCTGTTCAAAGAGTTTTCCCCTCTGCTAGCCCTGAGCCAGTAAAACCCAAGCTGGCCCCAGCAGTCCCTAAAGTAGTGTAAGATAAAGGTCTTTCAGCAATCAGGAGCAGAAAGAGCTCAGAAAAGGCCATTGTTTCCCCTTCAAGGGGAAGATCTAGAAGATCATCCTTTCAGATAGGCAGGAGTCTCCCACAGACCAAGGAGTCTCCCACAGACTAAGGTTTGCTTTTCAAAAATATGCAGCTCGTCTTCAGGATTGCTCTGCACAGCAGCAACTACGCCTTGTGCTGGGCTGTTCTAGCAAGTGTTGCTGTTGCATTTGTCAGAAGGGTATCTCCCAGACCCTATCATTCATTGCATGTGTCAGGCAAAGAAGCCTGACCCTGCTGCTGTTTGTTGGCAGTGGCACAAGCTGCAGATGCCCTGGCACTGTGCAAGTGCTGCTGGGGCATCCATAGCCAGCGCTGCTGCCATGGCAAATGAGGAGTCCCATGAACTCCACAGGGATGCTCTAACCCTGGAATTCCCCATCATTCTCAGGCAATTTCCACTTCATTATCTATAAGAAGTCTCTCCCAGGTCCTTCCATGCTGGAGGAGAAAGGAATTTCCCCACATTTCAATCTGTTTGATCCAAGACCAAACTATGAGGCATATTACAAGGACATGTGATGAAGGTATTTCCAAGTGGGGGCGGGGAATGAGATGTTTCCAGGCAGAGGAGGCAGCTCTGCAGCGCTGTGACTACCAGCTCATCTACCCAGAATTTCATATGTGATATGGAAAAACACACACTGTCATATAAGAGACCAGTCCTGCCTCTTCAGTGGCTTTCTGCCATCTTGTTTGCACTGAAGGCCTCCAGTCTAAAACACTTGTGGACCATCACTTCACTGGAATGTTTGATAAGCTTCAGCCTCTCCACCAACACAAGCTGCTGTTTCAAGGCTGAGAGCTTGATTCATTTGCCAAAGCACAGGTGAATGGTGCTGCTTCCAGCTGCCTACAGCATCTGAAGCATCAGCACAGGGGCAAACATACCTTACTGGAGAGGCATCCAGAGACCATGCCAGACACCCAAGGGATGCCTCAGATGGTAGTAGATGGCTGAGTTTAGGCAACTGAATGAGGTCTACAGCATGTACGCCGCAGGCATCTTGCCTAGGGCGAGCACACCGGCCGTGTGTGCGCTCAGCTCGGTACGACATCATTCAGTAAACTGAACCACAGATGTCCACATGCTTCTGAAGACTGATAAAGTGCATTTTGGGGTGTCCAAGCCATGGTCATGCCAGTGTGGCAGGAAGAACTGCAGGTCCAAGTGCCTCCATTTGAGGAAGCACAGCCTGAAATCTTGGCATAGATGGAGCACTGAAAAATACAGGGGCAAGGTGCTGGGCTTGGAGCTGTAGGCTGATGCATCAGCCTCCGCTTCAGTTTCTCTCACTAGTGGGTTTACTTCAAAGAAGCTGATGCTATTTTAGAGTGTTGCCTTATATTTATTTCTCCTTTTTATCTGTGCAATGAGTTAAAAAATGCCATATGCCTGTTTTTATATTCCTTGGGCTTCACCCACACACATACCCCATACACACATAGAGTTTCCAGTTGACTAAGGAATGCTAAACATTTGTCTGTGGCTCAGCACAGCCACTGGTATACCAACGCATGCATCCAGTGTGGGTGTACCAGGAGATATAGATGCCATATGGAAACCACATCTGACACATACAGCCTGGGACAAATGGGAGATAAATCTGTGCCACTCATGCTCACGATGCAAAGAACTTTTTCTGAAAATTGTTGTTTGCCTTGGCTTTGTATCTGTTGCACCAAAGCACAGATGTCAGCTTGTTATCAGAAAGTTGCTGGAGGGAGAGATGGGGCTTGATGGTGGCATCGAGGGAGAATTGGCTGCCCTCAGCTTCCTCCTCTCACCTGGCTTTGCAGAGGAGCTGGACCCAGCCTAAGGAGGCAGCTGCACTATACGCCCACCCACCGACTCACAGCTCCATGTCGGCATTCCCATGGCTGCCAGGAAAGAGCTGGCTGCTGTCCTGCCTCCCAGAGCTCCCTCCCTTCGGGGGACAATATACACTTCACCTTCTAAAAATTGTATTCCCAAATACTTTATAGAGCCAAATGATAACTGATAGGCAAAGAAGAGAAATCAAGAAGGGCAAGGAGTTTAAGGTGGGTTGAGAAAAAGATAAGTTAGAAATAGGATTTAATTATACAGATGTTATGTTGATTAGGGTCATCTGAGTAGGTAGATGGATTTGCAAATCCAGGAAGTTTTGCTCCCATGGCAATAATTTCTTCCCCCTCTGTCCTGCCTCTGCTCAGAGCTGGTCTAGACAGCACAGCAGTCAGAGCGCCTAGAGGTAGAGGACCTTGGCAGCCCCCCTGATGCTAATGGCAAGCAGGGTTGTACCAGTGCTGATGCAACTTGTTCAGAGGCTCAGGGCAGGCTCAGCCCCCAGCAGTGTTCAGGAGCTCTGAAGGGAGGCTGCTTTTCCAGGGGTGGGGAGGAGAAGAGCCGTGATTTATGAAGGAGGTTGGCACTAATCCACAGAGAGCTTTGCAAGTGGGAGGCTCTATCACCCACTCTCTATGCAAAGAAACTCCTACCGCTGTCAGTGGAAGTCTGGCTGAACAAAGACCTAAGGGCTGGAATGGTGGAGGGAGCATGTTCTGTAGCATGAAATGAATGTAGAGCCAAAAAAGTTGGCTTCGACTGGAGCTGAGGTGGTCTGGCTTCACGGTGGGTATGGGAGACGCAGGCAGCAGCCTTCCCCTCAAGCCCTGAAAGACCAAAGCTGCAATAACAGGAACCGAGCTGAGCAAATTCATTTGTTTAACCCCTAAATTGCAGCTTCTAGCTGGCTGCGGGTCCTCCTAAAACATTTCAGCTGGAGTCAATAATGACAACATGTCGCAGGTTTTTTTGTCTCCCCGGTGTCAAAGCTGTTTCCAGTACTTACAGACTGCTGTGGGGTGGCAGTTGTTGGCATTTCTCAGGAGAACATTTCCCTCAGCAACCATTATTCTTAGTCAATTCCATCTGAGCTGAAAACCCTGAAGACTTCTGAGAGGACTAGCTCACATCCATCCAGAGGGGATGGAGAGGGGGGAAAAGGCTGGAAGACAGAGTCAGGCCTGGTTACTAACACATGGAGGGGAACTAAAAAAGTTTTGCAGAACAAAAGCCAAGGAACGTGCCTGCTCTCCTTCTCCTTCAAGCAACTGCACAGCAAGGTGCTGACTGTAAAAACAAATACAACATTACAATGCAGAGGCAGGAAAAAACCAAATCCCAATCACACAGAGGCAGAGAAGAAAAAAATTAATCAAGTAATGCCAAACCTAATAATAACATAGTCCTTACCCCAGCCTCCCCGAAAGAGAGGAAAGGAAAACAAAGGCACTGAAACACTAAACACAGGAATTAATGGAAAATATCAAACAAAGGTAGGAATAACAAAAAGTGCAAGACTTCACACTGGCCTCCACTTCCCTTTCCCCCCTTAAGCATTCAGATCCAGAGAGGGAAAGCAAGCACCATTTCCCACTCGTGGTATTTCTGGAGTTGGTAGGTTGGAAAATTATTTGTAAGCCGTTTGAACCAAGGCAGATAAATATTACTCTTAGGAATGGTCTTGATCTAGTCATTCTACTGAACTAGGCACGAGGTCAGTGTGATGGTACTTGAAGCCTGCTCTGAACCCTTATGCTGAGTTGAATGCAGCAGTGTAGGCAATCTCCTGGCCAGGAGGTGATTGCACAGAGAGATGGGGATCTTAATGAAAAATAAAAGACTTGAGCCCTCCTGAGGGAAGCATCCCACCTGCATGGCTGATGCCAGGGTCTCCTACACTCTCAGCTGGCATGCCATACCAACTGGGTCCTGGAGAGAAAGAGAGAGCAAGCCTGTCTGGCAGTCTGTTTGTACCCAGAGGTAGCTATGGGAAGAAGTACAGGATTGTTCTAATATTTTGTCCGTTTCATGCTGGACTAGCAGCAGTTCAAGACAGACAGGGCTGGAGAAAGGAGCCAGGAGAGTGGACCTGTACATCTGAACCTCAGGTGCTCTCAAGGAAAAGCCTGATGTGGAACACGTTCCTCTCTGCTCCTGAATGGCATCCTCCAGCCAGGCAAGGGAACAGGCACCTGCCACCTTCTGCAAAGTCAGACTGTCAGGGCTGCTACGTTTTGTCCCACTCAGCATGGTGCCCAGGTTCAGGGCAACATTTTGCCATGTCCTTGGTACAAGGCCTGACTGAGGGGTGGGATTTGTTACACCTAACTGTAAAGCTCTACAGAGGAGATATTTCCAGCTGAAATAGTCACCCAAGGGCTGCCTTTAGTATGCACTGAAGAGAAACAAGCCTTTCTAAGGTGAGATTCACCTCACCTTAGAGGAGGTGTCTAAAATAGGTCAAGTTAGTCTCAACAGGTACCAATTATTCTCCTTTGCCTATTAAGGGAGTGTAGGTGTCTAGTTCAGGTGAAGGTATATGTTTGTATGACATTCATTCCATCCCTGGTGACCTTTGGCGAGTCTCCAATTCACTTCCATCTTCAGAACAACAATAATGATGCCTACCCTGCTCTGATACATCTTCTCCAAGTACAGTGCTATATAAATACTGAATTTTGATTACCAATATTATTGACCTTTAAGAAAATAGTACAAGTTGCTCCTACTTCAAGGGTGGGGGGGGCGGGATGGGGATGGTAAGGTGGCGTTTGTTTCATCTGTGTTTATTTTAGCTCCTTAATTTCCTGTGTATATATTCAGGGAATGTATTTATTTATACTTAATTTATTTTCATGGATCAAAGGAAGCAAGAGAGAGAAAGCTCACTCTCTTCAAACAGTGAGACCCACAGCTCATGCTTGCCTTCTCTTCTAGCTCCCAAGCCACTTTCTGCGATCCTTTCCCCAACCTCAGCCACCCCACAACTGCACCATCCTCTCAGGAATGTAGTGATTCCTTTTAAATCTCCCCTCTTCTCTTCAATCCTCTCTCACTGTCCATTGAGCCCACCCAACCCAAGTTTTCCCAGAGAGCCCTCTCACTCAGCTCTTCCAAATCTTGCTCCTGCTCCCCCATTGCAAGGCCATGGAGATTGCAAGAGAAGTACAATCAGTGCTCTCGGTGTCTGTGTTCAGACAGGGAGGTGGCAGGGGAGGCAGCACTCAGACTGTGGGGGAATCCCTGTTCACTCCCTTGCTCCCCTCAGCATGACCATGCAGAAAGGACCAAAGCCTTTATGGATGTAAGTCACAAAGCCTTGCTGAGACAGCTGTTTATAAAGGGATGAGAGTTTTGCAACCGCCAGCAGATTTCCACACAGATACAAAGGTACATCCCTAATGCAAGACTATCATCCTGCCAAATTTTGAATCCATGTCACAGTGTGGGGGAGGCAAAAGTTCTCAGAGAAAAGGCCAACAGAGCTTTTTAATATTGATGAGATAATATTTATTTTCCCAGTGTTCCTCTTGGAATTGGATGAGTCTGGCTGGCTCTTTTTTCCTTCCTCACATTCTCCACATCACTGTAACACACTTGAGGCAGGTGAGGAAATTCTGACATGGTTATGAGAACTGTCTCCAGCAACTTCTCTAATAGTGAGGCTATTTACACTGCTGTTCACAACTAATATCACACACCATAGTGTCATCTTCTCACAAACTTCATTCAGCTCCAAAGCTTGGATAACTCCTTCCAAAACTTTCTACCCCTGCTTCCCAACAGACAAATTCTGATCTCACAGTGAAATGGACTTTAGAGCCAACTACGCCAAATCTTACATAAACAAGGTCAAAAAATTGCCCACACTGGGTCTTCAACTGATTTATTCCTGGCCCTGATTCAGTAGATGTGAGTAAGCTGAAACACTGAGTCCACACAACCCACATTTGGGGGAAGTTCAGCTCAGTACCCACACACAGTGTCTTGCAACATGCCTTTTTCACAGAAGCCGCAATAATGTTCCTAAAACTTGTTAAGGGTGCAGTGATGACATGAATGAAATGACTTTGAAAAGATAGGGAGATATTCTCATATGCTTTTTAGGAGCATTTCTTCTATGATTCCTGTATGTGAGCACATGAACCTACTCTCTGTGTTCTGGTGCTCCACCCTGGTCCAGTTTCTGCTCCCTTCCCACACCTGTGAGAACCTACACTCCGTATCACATTGGCCATTTTTTCCTCACACAGCATCACAGGGACAGTTATTAAGTTTATCCAAAGCAAGGTTACCTCTGTCTGCACACTTCTGAGTGTCCAATTCATACCAGATCCAGAGTTTCCCCACACAACCTCTTGCAGTATTTCACTATCCCCACCACTGATCTAACCTCAGTATTCCTTGCTGCTGTATGAACCCAGACCATCTTCCCCAACACGGACATGGAAAACAAATGGTTTCCTTCTATCATGCATCAACCCTACAGATATCAGAAGGCTGTTATCATCCCCTCCACTCCTCAATACTCTTTTCTTCCTTGTCATACAGATTTTCTTCACAACACAAGATTTCAAGACCAGTGACCACTGGTATGGCTCTCGTCTGAACTCACTTCCATACATCTACTTTTATGTCTACAACCAGTCTCCAAAACCAGAGATATGTCATAGCTGAGGATCCCCTAGCAGTGGGCAGGATGGACAACCAATGGAGCATGTCAGACCAGACTTCTCCATGCATATCACGGAATGGCATCATGTCTAATTCATAGCATGTGCCTTGCTATGAGGTCTGGGTTGTTACCATGGCCCTTGTAGCTCCGTCAAGCTGACCCAATCTGCTCTTGATTGGCAGAAATCAAGTTATAATATTGACTGAGGCACTTAGCTTAGCCTGCCCAGATGGTGAGAGAAAAAAGACATGTCATTCAGGAGGGAATGAAAGAAGGTAAGCAGAGTGTACCATGGACTGATGTCAGAAGGAGCTGGCTAAGAGTTCCCAAGGTGTGACTTGTGATTAAATAGTTGGAGTACGTTAGATTTGGTTCATGGTATGTAGAATGAGTGCCTTGCAGAGATGACACAGGCCAGATCTCCCCTGGGAGCTGGTATTCCCCACCCGATGGCACCAGTCAAGCTCCTGTGTCCGGACCACAAACCATAGAAGAGCACCTTGCCAAGTGGCTCTTTCAGGGCTCCCGCCTACTTGGTGTGGCTACACTTGCCCATTTCCAGCAGGCTTCGAGCCTTTCCTCACATCATGCTCCCAAACCACAAGGCCTGGCATATCTCTTCTCCAGCTTATATAATACTCCCAAATTGGCTTTCACATTCTCTCCAAACCACACACAGAACCTTTGCCTTAGAGATAAACACTCTTCTCAAGCAGTGAGGACCCAGAGCAGGCACTGAGACTACAGGACCAGTGTCCCACTGCTCAGTGCGGGGACTCTTCTCAAGCAGTGAGGACCCAGAGCAGGCACCGAGATTACAGGACCAGAGTCCCACTGCTCAGAGCAGGGCAGCCTCGTGCCACAGCATCCCCTGCGTGCAGGGGTTAGCGAGGTGCGCCAGCGGAAACAGATTTTCCCAAAACACCTGCTGCTCACCAAACTCCCCCGCCTCAACCTCAGCATGCATATAAATAGTTGCAATTATGTCAGAAGACCAGGAATGCATCATGGAAATCCTTCCCCTGTAACCGTAGCTGGGTGTAACATTTGCAAGTGTTAAGCACTTATGTTTGTGCAACAGCGCTTCCGTACACTGTGTTCTACCTGGACCACGGGAAGAGGAGTTCATCGTGACCCCGTCACAGCATCATATTTAGGCATAGTCACACTCTCCTGCCATGAAGGAGGTGAGGGAGGGAGTGTGGAGCTGAAAACTCCCATTTAGTGCCAGCTGAAGCAGTAAGTTGAAGTAACAAAATTCAGGTTTCCACCCACTTTCTTCTAAATTTGACATTTCACTGCTATCATTTTCCACAATTTGTCTCAGAAAAATGTGCTTTTAGGAATAGCAACGTGAATCTAGTCCATAAAGCTCAAGTTAAAGAAATCAAGTCATTTTATTGATGAACATGTTAACCAGCAATGCAGACAGTTCAGAGAGGACATCGGTAGGAGCCTCTTGGGCTGCCAGGACACCACAGAGGCTGGTGCAATGGGACTGCAGGACAAATCACATAGACACCACGAGACTGTCAACGAAAACACTCAGATGCACCTCACGTTCCTTTATTCAAGGGAGAATCTGGTATTATTCCAATAAATACAGGATAAATTCTACTTAAGTGAGGGATAAATATTCCTCTATTTAATCTCCACTTAAGCAAATACAGAGAATGCTTTTATTAGATCAACTTCCTCTTAAGTGTAGCTACTACATGGCACATAGCAAAACAAATGGAGGAGAGACCAAGCAGCAAACAAGGCTGAGCTGTTGTGAGACTCATGGATTTGTTTTTAAACAGCCAAAACACACTGGTAGAGGTGCAGGAAGTTAATGAAACTAATGAAAATGTTGCGTGGATAGAGTGACCTGAAACACTTGGGTGTTGTGTTGGGGTTTGGGGGCCACTATATGCACTGCAGCCTGAGGCTCCTAGGAGAGCTATGAGGAGGTCTCCCTCAGACTCTGGTAGAGAAGCTCCTCACAAGTGAAACAGTTCAGTCCTTCATGATAGGAAACAATGCCCAGGGTCTGACAGTAGAGACTGAGCATTTAAGCGGGGATGGAGGGATCCAGGCAGCCTTCACTGTTGTAGTTAATCACTCTGTGCAGAGTGAAACAGCCTCAACATAAGAAATTGGAAAGAAACCATTCCAAAATGTTCAATGAACTGGTGACTGGAGGAACATTCATATCCCATAAGAAAGCAGAGGGAGCAATAGCCATAGCTACTGGATAAAGAGTGACACAGTGCTCCCCCCATCATTTTTTGTATCTCTCAAGGGAAAGATTTCCATCAAAACTGTACAACTAATTTAAGTCAAATTTGCAGAATATTGGACTCATCTCAAAATTTCATTACTCAATTGTTAAACTGAATAATAACAATAAAAAAAAAGTGGGGAGGGTAAGAGAACCTGCAGCTCTCGGAAACTGATGGAGCTGAAGATGACTTCAGAGAGCAGAATCAGACTCTTCTCCTGCTCCTGGGTTGATCAGGGAAGTGAAATCATTCCAGCAGTGTTTTACTTCTGCTTCATATCACAACAAAGACAAGAGCTTGTGGTCCTCCTGCTCTGCTGCAGTTCCATCTGTAAAGGTAGGTGATGCTGGACACATCTGCTAGGGCTCCATCAATGCTGCCCCACCTAACAGTTCTGTGAAAGCCCTTCCCATTCTTGCCAAAAACATCTTTGCAAAGGAATAGCTTGGAGTTTTGTCCTCTACTTAGCATTCATCCCACCTCCAATGCAGTAAGATGTTTTTTAAAGTAAATATGTTTCCTCCATTGAAAAAATGTCACAAGCAGGGTTTTTTATAAGATCACAGATTTTGCCAAACAAAAACCTAAGCAAAGATCACAAGATATTTGTAGCAGCAATTAGAGTTCAATGTTTTTCTGCATAATGCCCCATGCAGTGGGGTCTCAGCCTATTTGGGGCTCCCAGATGTTCTTAAAATAAACCAAGATCTTTAAAATCTTAATATATTTCAACAAAGCTACCTGTGTTACTGATTGTACTGCTATTTTATAGCCATACTGCCACTGATTATTAGTAGCAATAACTAGAAAAGTAAAGTAATAAGAAACACAATGGAACTGAAAGTGATTTCTAAACATGGAGATTCCTGAAATCTCTTGCATTTTGAGCAGAAATTCTGAAAACAGTCCCATCATCTTATTTTGCTGGACAAATCAATGTTAGCCTGTGAAGGAGCAGCTCGTTTGCTAATAGATCATTAGAAAGGCTGACAAAAGCAAGTACACCAAGCATTAATATATTTGTAATAGTGCCAAAGGACAGTATCTAGATAATTTTAAACCTATCCTTTTTTCATAAAAAAAAATAAATTAAAAAATCCAAACTGTCTCTTTCAGTAACTCAAAATAGGTGTTCTCAAGGGTTTAAAAATCAAGTGTTGACCTAGACAGTCCAAATGCAAGAAAAAGTCAACACTGAGAGGGGCCCAAAGCAAAACCTCAGACCTGAATAACTTTGGTTTTAGGAAAGTTCTAAGTCTGGTTCATATATATGTTTCACATCAGAGAGAGGTACTCTGTGAGCTTCCTTTGTCCTGAGGACTTTTGTAGCCCTGCCAGTGGTGACATGCAGGTTGTATGGGGAACTTTCCCAAGCACAGAAACTCAATAACCTAGACCACAAGGATGGTCCCTGGTGTGCTTTTAGATCTCAGCCACCAGCAGCCAGGACTGGTTGAAGAGTAGTCTCTGTTGTGGAGGTCCCTGAAGAGGAGAGTGCTACTCCTGGGAGTAGAAGAGTGCTGCCCCTGGAGCAGCCTTTCATGGCAAGCACCTGCATCCCCCTGACCTATCTGCCACTGCAGAAATGAGCTCCATGATGTGAAGACCTACTCAGACCATCCCATTACTTGAAGCCCTGACGCTCACAGCCTCCAGCTGTCTCCTGTTGTTGTTGTTGTTGTTGCTTCTTTGGAGAAGCGCGGGAGATGTCACCACCCATGTATGAAAACAAAATTCACTTTATGTTACATCAGTAGCCTATTGACATGGAACAACACAGTAAGCTTCCTTGCTGATAAATAAAAATGATTAGTCTAACTGTTGTATATTCATCATTCTTGATACCTGACAAACATTCTGGTTGTCAAGCAGGTAATATCTGATACATCTGCCCTGTTGTTTATCTTTCAGGCTATAATAACTCAAACACCCCGTCCTTGTCTTCATTCTTTGCTCACTCACTCAAAAGGCCTGATTAAAAGTGTGGCCATATTTGCATATTTTAAACGTGTCAGATTTTTTTAAACTCCAACAGCACTAGGCTAATAGTGGACTTTTTAAAGCTTATAAAGAACTGCAGCTTGTACTTAGTACCATTATTAATTCTAACCATTTGCAACCTGCTAATATGATAAACACTTGCTTAGAGCTATATTCAGACTACCTAAAATAGCACCTAACGCTCCAGATTTGGAGCCAAAGCTCAGGGGAGTAGGAGCAATTTGGGTTGGCTCCCCACAGAGCCTCCGGAGATAAATAGTCACAGTGTCCACATTAGACACTTTATAAGTACCAGTTAGAAAACACAGCCCCTACACCTCTGTTGGATGGATAAAAAGACAGCTCTGCATCCCTGGATAGCAAGCAGCTTGTTCAGTTCTCGTTCAGCTCTCTTGAACTTGTGGTTTGTCACCAGCATGTAAGCATAGCTCATGTGAAGCTCTCTAACAGGCAGACAGGATACTGCTTGAAGGGCCACATTCACATAAAGTGGAATTTTAGCTAAGTTTGTATCTAGAATCAATAAAGTCTGACCAGTACTTACAAAACCTTTTCAGAGCAATTTAGAGAGCTAACACAAGGTGCTGAGTGCCATCTTGCTAGGTTGTTGGCATAGATTCAGAAGGCAAACAGTTCTTATGGGATCATGACCATTTCTGATCAATTAAGCTGTGTTCTTTATCTCTACAAATAAACAAAACATGCCTCTGATCCCAGTTCTCAGCTTTTACAATTGCAAAGACAAAACTGTGGTTCTTCACCCTTTCATCAAGATGTCAAGAGTTTTCTTTTGGAGCTATAAGAACAGAAACTGAAATATCAACCTTAAAGAAGACTGGTTTACAGCCTAATTCCTTTAGTAACAATTGGAGGGAAGACATACAAAAATGGAGAAGATCTTCAGTTCTGGGTCTC
Organism: Megaceryle torquata; assembly: GCA_024611175.1. Classification (NCBI taxonomy): domain Eukaryota; kingdom Metazoa; phylum Chordata; class Aves; order Coraciiformes; family Cerylidae; genus Megaceryle; species Megaceryle torquata. Next base: position 53,163 of record JANIJG010002613.1, read on the forward strand.
ACTCCCAAAATAGATGCAGTGCTATTTGCTTTGTCCTGGGACCATTAGTTTTCCCAGCTCTACCCTCAAAATTGCCACAAGGTATAGCATGACCTCAGCTTGGACATGGAAACAGAGAGACAGAGGAGAATGCTGACATTTTTAGGTGCTGAATGGACAATTGGTTGTGCCAGTCCAAAAGTAGCAGGGCCGCAGTGTAGGCAGGAGTAGAGTAGACAGGGTTGTGGGACCAAGTGGAGACAGATGGCCCCTGCTTGCTCCCCATAGAGAGGATGCTTTGGGTAGCATGGCAGGAGGAGCAGCATTGTAATTGGCTGGGCTTTTTCATTCCAGAAGTAGCAACTCTAATGCTACGTGATGTTTCATTTACCATAGAGCCCCTGCCTCCAGCATGGCCTGTTTCTGCAGAAAGGAAACGTGCAGATGTGAATCCCTTTGGCTGAGCTCATGTCAGGCAGCTGTTCTGCACGAACTCCACACTCCACCAGGATCCTCAGCCCTTGCTTATAGCTCACCCAGATGGGTACAGATCACAAGGAATGCAGGAGATCTGAGTAGCACTGGAACCCGTGGGTGGTGAGAGACCCTGCCCCCTTAGCAAAGGGGAGGTTGGATTTTTTTACTTCACCTATTATTTTCTCCACTTTAAAAAGTCCTGCCCCTTCTTTTGCCAAGCTGTAACAGATGTTCCCTTGTCCTGATCACTGGAATGAACAATTGCAAAACCTGAAAGTGTGTAGAAAAATAAGAAGGACAACTGGAAGCCAGATAATGACAAAAAAGCCTGAGACTGGAGAAAGAGATGGGGAAAGCCCCTCATTTCCCATGAATGACTGTGAAATGGATGGCTGAGGGAAAGGCAATGGACAACCTGAGAAAGACCTATGTTGCACATGAGAACTGGACCTAACTGGGCACGTTCATGCTGGGTAAAACACTGACATTAAACAAGCAGCCCCAGAAGGAGACCAGCCCGTGGAGTTAATCTGGAGAGATGACCAGGAGTGCAGGTGAAGATGGGGAATCATCAGCAAAGAGAAACTGATGGGAACTTGAAAGTGCTACAGTGCCAAGCAAGACTAACTAGCTCCCATCAATACCAACTAGAATTTGCAGTGGGAAGTCATCGGAGAACCTACTGAATGAGGAAACTGGAATTTGAGATAGGGGAGATGGAGATGAGAGAATGAAGCTAGCTGGACATGGAGAAAAGGATTGGAACAAGCAGCCAGATTTGGCACAGCACAAGGCAGAAGGATTTGTTGATTCCGTACACTGAAGTAAGCAGTGCTTCTGAGCCCTTCATCAGGAAATTAAAGACTGTGCCAAGAGATAGACTTGGGAAATTAGGAGTAGTTTAAAATCTAGAAGGAGCCTTCAGTCTTGGTCTAACTTGGAAGACCTGAATTTTGCAGCCTTGGAGTTCTTGTCATGTCCTTTGTGCATGTATACATTTTTACTTATGGCACGGGATGGATTCAGTCTATTCTATGCCAGAAGCCAAGAGTGCAAAACCAGGTTTTTCCTTCTTTGTGATTTACTGCTTCTGACTCTTGAGCTGGAAAAGTTTATTGGCCAGTCTTGTTTGTGCTCCACATTACAATACCTAATCTCACATCTGATCAGTAGTCAGACAAGGCTCGTCAGAGCTGTCTCATCTCCATTATCTGTCCCCCATCCTAGTTTTTCAAGCTTACTGCTCCACCAGTTTCTCCTTTCTGTGGGAGGAGACCTTACATCACCTCTAGAAGACTGACTTATTTTTACCTACACTGAATTTCATTGTGCTGTGCTTTCCATATATTTTAAACACTGATGTATCTCTTACTTACTGTTTGGGTTTGGTTGTTTTTTTTTTTCTCAGTGGTGCTCAGATCATCAGTTTAGTTTCCTCTGGAGATGTCATCTTCACCCACGAACCACCTGCAGAGTCCTTAGCAGGTCACTCCTTGAGGATGCAGATCTCAGAGGCCACTGGATATCCAGGTATTACTGACATGACAGCAGTGCTAAGAAGACAGGACCCCCAGCTCATGCATAATAGAATTTCTGATTCTCCCATTTCCCAAACCCCTACTGCTCCACACACAGCCCCAATCCCTTGATTCCTGCTTCCCAGCTCCTCCTACAATTACTTCACAGAAGGAGCACTGACTGCCAACCTCTTCCATGTTCCATGTACACAGCCCTTTTCCCTTACTTCCTGAGACCACCCCCCTTCTACATCCTCAGCTGAAAGCATTTACTCCAGCATTGGCTGAATTCCTTCCCAAAGTGCTCCAGAGAGAGCTATAGGACAGATATTGGAGCCAAACTTGCCACCTTACACAAGACAAAGTTACCATGTGTGAGCTGATCCTTGCTCAGACCTTGCTCAGCACCTTTCCTCACCTGCATCACTGCTGCGCAAGAATTTCTTCTCTTGCTATCCTAGTGTTGCTGAAGTCCATGCAGTCCCAAGAGAGTAGGCAGGAGCAGCTGATACCTCCTGGCCACCTCAAAACTAAGACATATGGAGAGAATCACTGATGAATTTTCAGATGTATCATGTGACAGGTGCTTTTGGCTCTGGTTGTCTGGAATGAGGGGGAAGAGGTGGAGAGGGTCTCAGATGGATGGTTTTCTAGTGGAGGTTTAAATATGCCTAGCCATGAATCATTCTTGTCTATGCTGACCACAGAGCATCACATCTGTTGTTTTTATGGTCGAAAAAAATAAAAAAAGAAAATGACTAATACATCCTTACATAGACAAGCCACTTGAGTCAAGTTTAAAGCAGAGTCTGCTAATTGGATGAAACCATGGCTCGTAATAGCATTTTACCATTTCTCCTGCTCAATGTTTGTAGTTTGGTTAGTTACTGAAGGGTGTTAACCTAGAAGTGGTCACCACAAGGGTTTGAAGTTACAGTAACACCCCATTAAGCAGAACATGGCAAATTCACTTCACACCTGGCTTGTCAGTGGTAGCATTTCACATTCCAAAGGCTGCCAGCCAAGCTAAACAGCAGCACAGGGATCCATGCAATGACTGACAGTTTTAGAGCCAGGAAAGCAGGCAACATTCTTCCATCTCTTGAAGACAGCATGGGGGGATTTGGGCAGAGACTGTGAACCAAACATGTCCATATCTGCAGTTCAGACAGATCTTCTCTGCCAGCACTCATTGTACAGGTACATGGAAACGTGCTCCGTGATGGGCAGAGCTGCCTGGTGCATTTGTCAAGAACAGTGGGAGCCAGGCTTCATACACCATCTGGAGCTCAGCACATAGATTCAAATCTCAACAGTGGTAAAGACACATGATAAAAACACACAAAACACTGAAGCTGTGGCAATAGAACAAGTGAAAGTGTTGGTTTGTAGGACTCAGCCTCAACTATCTTTTCTATCAATGAGTTAGAGCCTATGGGGTTTTCAGTCATGCTCTGGGTAATACTTCTGTGCACTCCAGAGCACTCTTCATAGGCAGGTTTGCTGTTCTTCCCTACTGATACATTCAACAGAATACACCACTGTGGCCTCAAATCTTTTCTGATACCATTCGACCAGTAAATATAGAGCAAGGCGGGGGGAGGAAATATTTCTGTATTCCTGTAGTTCCCCAGGCTCAGCTCCCAAACTCCCTCTGAAATAATGCCAGCTGCTTTACATAGGTGTTCTTCATGTTTTTATTTATGTATGAAAATTTATTTAACCTACAGGGGTGGGTTTGCTCCCTGTCCACCAAATAGTGCCGCCTTCAAACATGCAAACTCGATCTGTTTGCTGCATCCAAAATAGAAACATTGCTATAACAGTAATTAGATCAGAGTTTAAAAGGATCAGATCCTCATTAAGGCTTTTCCTCAAAGACTTTACAAGCTTAGAGCTTGAAGCTAATCTTCAGTGTCAGCTGAAAGGGAAGCTGGGGGGGTGAAAGAGGGAACAACAACTGTGACTTTCATTGGTTGGTGATGGTGAAAAGAAGCAAGGGGTTAGCGCTGCAAATAGTTAAATCTGTAAGATCCTTGAGAGACACAGCCTTGAGACTCCCTTAAGTATGCCTGTTTTCAACAAGAGTTTGGTGTATTGTAAGGCAAAAGCTGAACCGCCTAGTGCCCTGACTTTCCCACTCTCCCTCTCCCCCCAGAGCAGCTGTCACTGCAGGCAGCCACATTGAGCATGTGGAATACCTTTGGAGGAAAAATCCATAATGAGGGTATTGAACCAGCCAGATTTCCCCTGTTTTGTCTTAATTCAGTCTCCTAGAAGCTTCATCTTCTCTTTTTTTCTCTTTCTTTAGGCTTGGTTGTTTCTTCCCTTCTTCCTGCCACACTGGTGCCCCTTCTTCCACACCCTGTTTCTAAATAGCACAAATGAGTCATGAAATATCCGGTTGAGTTAGCAAGGTTTTTATCATCTGTGTTTTATAGACAGAAAACTGAGGGACAAAAATATTAGGTACCTCACCTAATCAGCTCTAAGAACTGTGTGGCAAGGCACAGGCCCAACCTACAAAACCATCTTTCTTCACCCATTCATCCACACACAATCTTTGCACAATATGTTTCTTGTTTATTTTACTGCCCTTGCAATCAACCTTCTTTCCTCACCTCCTGTCTAAACCTTTAGTTTCATTACACCTCTGCTTCTTAATGTCCTGATTTCCTTCTTGATCTTTTGCTACAGTCCCCACTCCTATAGGTCTGTATCGGCACCACAGAACATTCCCTTTGGAGGGTTTAGTAGATTTCCTTTGTGTCAGAGATTTGCACACCCCAGGAAAGCCTGACATTTAAAAGGTATGAAAACCAGCAAGAAACCTAATAGTTACTGGCAGATTTATTTGAAACTATAAGGTACAGGTTTTAAGATACAACTGATTGTTATGGCCTGGGATGTACTATGGAAGATGAGCTGGAGGAAGTCATCCAATAGATCTAAGCCTTAAATATGGCTCAGTTCTGCTTGCTAATTAAAAGCAGTAATTATGGATAACCTATAAAAGTATTTGATTTCATTTTAATGGCCTTTGTAAACTGCATTACTGGATCATTTGTTTACAAGAGCAACAGATTGTAAAATAAATCTATCACCTCTTAGCCCCATTATCACATGGATTATGACAAAATGTGCAGGATATAAAACCTGAGTGGAAACACATCCATACCTTTGATAATGCTGAGCTGCAGGTTTATATCATATAAAACCAAGACTAGTTTACTTTTGAACACTCAAGATACTTCTGGTGAAAATCTTATAATATTAAGAATTGTATTTGTACCAGATGAATGCCATCAAAATGCTGGTACACAAAATGAACTGATTATAAAGAGTCATGAAACAAAATGCAGTCTATAATTAGGGGCCACTGGTCTGCTATGAAGCAGTCTGCTCATGAGACACCAAGTCCATGTGATATTACCCCTTGTCTTACCTCTTGACACTCCTCAAATAAGAGGGAAGCACCTAAATTATTTTTTTCAATGTTGCTGCCATGCTTCTGCATTACACTTCAATTCCTTTTATTAAGGCAGGTTTTCCACTTCATGCTAAACCCTGGCATCTTTTTAATCACTAATTAGCTAAATTCCCATTGGACCTGCCACCACACAGATCTGAGATTTGTGTACTCGGTTAGGCCTGGCCTAATCAGAGCGGTCTCATTGTACAATCAGCCCTCAAAGGTATAAAAGTACATAAAAAGATAAGAAAGAAACAACAGAGTGTTACCTCATATGGATTTCAGCGAGTCAATGGGGGGTCTGAATAAAGACCGAGTAAGAGCCGAGGAAAGGAGCCTGATAAATCAGCACACTACTGATGACATTGTCAGACTATAGAAATGCTTTTCCAACAAAATAGAAAGAGGGCCACCAACTTGCTGGGAGAAATATTTTAAGTGCCTCCAACTAAAATGGAAGTAACAAATCAAAAGAGTTTAATGCAGCATTCTGGAAATATGTCCAACCTAATCCTGAATGGGACTTTAAACCCACTGCCAAATACCTTAGACAGAGACATGGGACACGTGCAGTGAGTCTGTACTCAAAGCTCTGCTGCCATGGGATAAAATGACAGTCATCCTATGCCCTGTGACCTGGAGAGGAACATATTCTAGCACAAAAGACCCCTGTTTTTCTTCACAAGGTGAATTTTGCCACAAATGCCACATAAACAGTCTCAGTTCTATATTTCAGTATCACATTTTGGTGCCTTTAAGTTATCAGAGACTCATGGCATGCAATATAATGTTTTATTTCCTTCGTATATTTTGAATGAGGGGTTTCTATAGAGAAGCTGTGAAATACATTTCTGTCTCCATCGTGCTCTATCTTAATGGGTCTAACTAAGGCTGTGGAATCTGTATCCCTCTGTATCTGAAAGGTCTAAGTGCAGGTATCCCCATGTAACTTAAATGTATTTTAACAGGCCACCTCAAAACACATTCTCTGACTGCATATCTCTCCCTTGTGCCCTACAAATGAAATTTCTAGACAGTAATTAAGCTTTCCCCACTTTGTTTTTTTTTCTGGAATGAGGATTCTCCACATTTGCACCTAACTCCCTAGGTATGTATCTCTGTTGATGCCTTTCTCTGATGATTCAGGTATCTTTTTTTAAATGAAGCTTCATATACAAAGTGTATTTTTTATTCTATTTGCACTTTTACACAAACAAAAAATTTGTTCCAATTCCCTGGTTGTGATTTCTTGTGATTGGTTCATTGTTCATCTCTAAGTTCAGCAATCAGAATATTCAAAGGGTTTTCAGGAGGTCATCCTGTGGTGCCCAAAGGCAGAACTGACTATGCATCAACCGTTCTTGGCAGCTGCTTGTCTAACCTGTTCTTAAAAACCTCCAGTGATAGAGATTTCATCATCTCCCTAGGCAACTTGTGCCAGAGCATAACTATCCTTATCACTGGAAAAGTTTTCCTCCCAGTATGTAGGATCATCTACTGGAAGACATCTCAGTCACTGAGAAATGCTTTCAGATAATGCTGTGCTGTCATCTAAATCCACCAGGTGCTTACTCATGACTAATATCTGGTCAGGAATACACCATCCTTGAAAGATACAGAAATGTTTTTGAGCCACTCCCAAGACAACTGATAGCAACTGATTCAGAATCAATTAGCTATTGGCTCCTTAGAGACAATAAATATCTCAGTGGCTGCTCCTGGATATCTTCCACACAATGAATAGGAATGAACTGTGACCAACATTTCTCCAAGATACTTAATTCTTAAAGAATAGCCATTAAGGAGAGGGGGGAAAAAAGTGCCTGGATCAAATACTGAAAGTATTCAACTTCTGATGAGAAACAGATGGCATTGTGAAACAGATAAGACTGGATTAGGCCAAATATATTTTCCAAGGGTTTTTTGCCAATGAGCAAAAAGAAGAAGCTTCCAAGTGCACCTACTGAGTTTGCAGTTTAAACTGGCACTCCCTGCAACATAATCAAATCACTTTAGGGACAGGCAGCTTTGTGAATCCATGCTTATTTCCTTCATGGCTGTTCTAATAAAAAAAAAATTTAAAAAGAGCAATTGTTTAATAGTGCAAGAGAAAAAGCATTTCCAATGCTGTTCTGAACAGCTCTTACTTAGTGTGCACATTTCAAGAAGGAAAATGGAGACCAGGAGAGAACCCAGTCACTCAATCCATCTTAGCTAATTCATTTTTCTGTGCCTGAAATTCCTGACTTTATAAAGAGACAGAGATGCATCTTATTTCTTCATTAACTATTGTAACAAAATATTGAAGCTGTTCTCCTGCTCTATTTAAAAAGCTTTCCAAGGAAACCAAATAATGAGAATTAAGAAAAAGAAAAAGAGAAAGAAAAAGAGAAAGAAAAAGAAAAAGAAAAAGAAAAAGAAAAAGAAAAAGAAAAAGAAAAAGAAAAAGAAAAAGAAAAAGAAAAA
>JANIJG010002614.1:0-36580 GCA_024611175.1 Megaceryle torquata
AAGGAAAAATAAAATAAAATAAATATATTAAAAAAAAAAAAAAAAAAGAAAAAAAAGAATCAGTGTAGTCTCAGCCTTGAGCTGTGCAGCTGCCTACCAAGTGAACAGCTCATGCAATTTAACTCCCTTCTTCCTGTGTTGCGGCGCTCTTAATTTGGGGGTTCTTTGATCCACCTATTCATAGCTGTGAAGCGAGCAGAATTTAATCAGGCTCTGACAGAGGATGGTTGATTTTAATACAGGCCTCCAAAAAAGAGCTGTCAATCAAGGATGAGCTTTAATACCTTCAACTCGCAGCTCCTTTAAACTTCTGCTGCAGTTGAGTGGTGCTTGGTCATCTGTGGAGGAGCCTGGCACCTACAAAAGGTGCTGGAGGCTCCTTAGGCACACTTGGGGGGGGGGAGGGTGCCCAGAGGCTACTCTCTGCCCTCTCTAAAGGGGCACCATGAAATGTCTAATCAAGTTGGCATTACCTAGCCACATGAGAGGAGAGATTTCCTGTTTGAATAAGGAGCAGCTTTCAGAAGTGCACATCCCAAAAGGCCTGCTTAGCTTTTGTGAGCTAGCAGGCAAGGCAGGTTTGGAGTCACTTGGATTAAACCTTTCCTTATTTGTAGCTGGAATGGGAACAGTGAGGACAAGGGTTACTTTCCATACCTAATTTCAAGTTATTTTAGCTGGGGGATGTTAGATAAAATAGTCAATGACTGGCAGGATGATAGAATATGGTTTAATTTCAGATTTACTATCTGCCAACACATGCCATTCAATCAGATAAACACAGGATTTCAGCTGTCATCACAATATCTTATGCATACTTAAAAATAGAGCACTTTTTCTCACACCAAGAAGAAATTGAACAGGTTTATATATAGGATGTATACAGTCAGGAGGCTAGAAATTTTGAAATAGTCTGCCGTTTCTAGAGAGATTCCTTATCTTTAAATTAAGGAATTATATTAGAAGTAGTAGAAATTATCAGGATTGCAGAATTTTTATCACTGAAAACTCCACAGAATTTAAAAAAAAAAAAAAAAAAAAAAAGTAAAGGGAACACCTTGAGAAGTTGAACTATATAAAATGAGGGAAATGTCTGTAGTATTTACAGTAGGAAATAGGAGACCATATAGAGATCAAAACTTCTCTGCGTGGGAATCTGGTTCCTCCCCTGGTTTAAAAGCTTCCATCCTTGCTCTTTTGTCTGTCCTGGTTTATGTATTGGGCTGGTGACTGTAATGTTTGAGTATCTGTTCCACTCGGGAGGTGGAGACAGAAGAGGACGGTTTGGCATCACCCCAGCACTATCCTAAACCAATTTTCACAATAAATGGGACTTAAGCACATAAGGTCTAAAGCTTCCCTCCTGAAAACACACAAGTTTACTTAGGTGGAAACTCTCATATAGGTAAAATGTGGCACCTCTTGCCATTACATTATAAATTTGTGAATGCACAGATGAATAGGTTTTTTTGGCTTGAGCAGTTAACTGGTATTTGAGGTCTTTATTTTATCCCTTGTGAAGAGCAACTGATGACACAGTCCAGCATACTTTTAAGGTCTAGCCTGGTTTGTTAACGAGGGATGCACAGAACAGCTTGTTTCTGTGAACATTGTATGAACAGACAGCAACAGGCAGTTTTCTTGCTCACAATGCCGATACACTTCCCCAGCAAGCAGCGTCCACCCAAGCTCTGCGCTGCTGCTTTCTCTCCTTCTCACAAGCCTCTTTCTTCCTGAACACCCACACAACCTGTACCTTCTGTCTCGTATTTCCTACCTAGTTTGCTCTTTCAGGTTTTGCAGTCAGCTTTGATTCAGAGATGTTCTTGTTAGCAACTGCGAGCGTTTCCAGTGTAACCAATTATCACCTGCTCTCGTTCCCTTCTGCATTCTGCCAGGCTGCTCCAAAACGACGTTCTGAGCTGCTCAGCATAGTGGTATCTTTGAAGCGGAGACTTGTACTTTGCTTCGAAGAGCAGCTCTAGCAAAAGGACAGTCTTTTCTACTGAAGATAAGAGAAAGAAGGCATTTTTTGAGCGCTTTCTTCCCGACGGTTTCCTCACAGCAGGGAGGCTGGTGCTTTTTCTGGCATGTGCAAAGGCTCTCTTGAGGAGCTCTGCTACAATGGATCAGCTTATAGCCCATGGAGACACAAGGACAGTATAATGCAAGCCAAGATGCTGAATTCCCTATTGCTCGGACTTCATCCCTTTTCTGGTTAAGCTCTCATGCACTTCAGAGAAAAACTTGATTACCAGGCTGTGGTCCCTCAGCTCAGCCATGAGAGGCTCTTTTCAACATCCACAGCTCCCTCCTGGAGCTGGGTTTTGGCTGCAGAGGCAATTTGTGCCGGGCTCTGCAGGCCAATAAAGAAACAGCAAGGCTAGAGGGAAGTCCAGTGTGCATGGTTTTCAGTCTTAAAGGCTTTGGAATTCTATTTGTTTTCTATTTTGTTTGGCTTTTCTCTTGGCCTCTCTTAGAAAAGCCTTTCACATACAATGATCTTCCAAACAATTTATTTGAAATCATTGGTGGGTGGCGCATATGTTATGGGCTGTGGTTTCATTGATGTGCTCAGCCTTGCTAAGTAGATGGCATATTAAATGTTTTATTTACCCCGTGTGCTACCTGTCATCTAATCAGCTTTTGTTTCTGCTGCATACTGCTTGTATTATAGCACGAGTAAGTGGTTTCATGTAAATTAAAACGGCATGAAACCTTTTAAAGCCATTTTAAAATACTAAATGCTTTTGCAAATAGGTTTGTCGGACAAGGGTTGGAAAAAGAGCTCTTAGCTTTCCCATTTAAACGTTTGTATGATTATTAGAAGCTCCCCATGTGACTCTTTCATCAACCAGTGCATCCCAGTACTCATCTAGAATGCCAGAAGTCATTTATACCGTGCTCAAGAATGGTTTGCATAAACAGGAGGCAGTTAACAAAGAATACAGTTGTGAGCTGCGATTGCAAATGTTATTTTATAAATTACAGCACAGATGCACAATAAAGTCAAAACACGCGTCCCTGTGATGTTTTCTTGCTGGCCTGGAGCATAAAAGCCTGTTGGCTTAAAAGCTCCTTTGCTTTTATTAACTATTATCGCCGATGTTTATGATTGCGATCATTTCACTGTGAATAATTTTGTTTCGTTACAGGTGGATCGTATCATCTTCTGTGTCTTTTTGGAGGTTGACTACAAAATTTTCAAGAAGAAAATGGGCGAGTTTTTCCCTCTAGGTAGGTGTAGCAATCAAGTGCCATCTGACTTGAAAAAATGATGCAGCGAAAAGACACCAGTTGGCATCCCTTCTTCTTTCCCTGCCTAAGCCAAATATTAAAACGTGAACTTTCTTTAAGCATCAGCTGCGCACAGAGGCTCTGATCCTGCACAAATGCAGACATTCAAAATTTGCGAACCGGTAAAACTACTTGTGATCCTGCCTTTGCAAAATCAAGGCCTGCTTTTGTATGCTCAGCACAGTGAGTCGCTTCATTCTGTCTCTCCTCCTGAAACCTGGTGCATCGCACTGGCTCTCTCAGCTCCGTGGAGGAAATGATTTGCGCTAATGTCTATAGCTCCCAGCGTATATTGCTTTTCCATGCACTTTGTACATGCTTTGCTCTTTCATTAACGATGCTGGTAGGGTTTCTCTGGGTCTGAAAAGATACCGCAGGGGTTAGAGCCCAACTGTGTCTGAATGAGAACTTTAAACTTGAGCTGTCCCTGTGCAAGAAAGAATGGGAGAAAGATGGCTCCCGACGGAGCACTTGGGAAATGTTAGCCGTTCATCTTGCATTTCACGCAGGAAGTTACTTTCTAGAATTTAAGAAAACCTGGTGGATAGTAAAGTTGTTAATCCCCCTCCCCCCTGTATGCCTGTGATTTATCATTAGAAACCTGTGTTCAGGTTTCTTATTGACCCTAACCTTCTCCCATTTCAGTTTAGTTTCTGTGACATCAGTTCTACTCTGTGTGACAAGATCCGAGTTTTAGTATTTAGTTTGATCACCCCTTTCAGGAGTGGCAGTCACTTACATGCTCCCCATCCTGTCTGTCTGGAGGAAAGCAATAGGAAGCAGAGCTTTGGTATGTTGCGAGTCTGTTAATTCTAGAGGACCGTGTTTCACCATAGCTGCAGCGGCCAAGGTTTTTTTTCATTGGTAGTATGGAAATAGTGATGTTCCTCTCTCATCTCCCTAGAACAAAGCTTTTTGTAGATGACTTTGTAATCTCCAGTTTGCAATGATTGGCAGCTGAAACTTAAAAGATGTATTGAATTATTCAGGTAGCATAGAATGATGTCTAACTGCTTAATAATATTTTTATCTAGAGCACATTGAACATGCATTTCAAAGACTGCATTAATGTCTAATCCAGTTATTGTGTGATTTTATTTTTTTTGGCAACGTACCCCAGCGCATTAGAAGAAAGTGGCAGGACCCTGCCTACTGTCACTGGCTCTGTCCCTGCCCTTCAGATTAAGCAAGAGTAGACTACAGTGTCAATTTGTCAACAAATTAGAGCATTAATACTCGCCTTCATCGTTAAGGCCTTTGAAATCACGGATTAAAGCCTGATATTGTTGTTACAAATGTAAACCCCACTCAGCTTTGAATGCCTGAGAGACAAAATGATGCTTCAAGAGCATCAAGCCCAAAGGGGAAAAGAAGGGAAGATGGGAGATTTATTTCTTCTTGGGGTTTTCAGAACGTGACATTGTTGAAGCGCTGTCGGCAGAGAACCTGCACGGCTGGGTGTCGTGCTACGTAGAGACTTACAATTGCAGCACGCCACATTATCTAGGTGATCAGCTGTCCAGAGAAAGATGTTTTCATTCTCAGCAGCCACAATTTGGTATTGGTCGCTAAAATATCTTAGGACCCATTTTCATAGGCTCCCTGCTGCAGTTTTCTCATAACTAGTGATCCTGATTACTGGTTTTGGTGTGCCTTAATGATGCTGGTTTCCAGAAGGACCTGATCACCTACTGGCTGGTGAGCTGGAGCTTTAAAAGGAACCAGTTTAAGCATCTAAAACTTTATCCCTGACTCGATGAAGGATTCCCCATGGTTAGATCAGTACTCAGTGATTCAAGAGATCTGATTTCAATGTCTTGTATTGTCCTGGACTTTTGGTCTGCCTCTGTAGGAGTCCCTTAGATCTTTAGCTTGTGAGGTGACAGGGAGAGGCAGGGCATGCTGCCCAAATGACTCTCCATTAGTGTCTCCTGGAGAAATCATGAGTATGTGGGTCTCTCTCCTGAAGGAAAGCCTTGATAATTAATATACAGTCTCAGGTTTTCTTTCCCATCTTGAATTCACGCTTTTCCACAGGGTACCACCACTGCCGCTGGTGTCAGCTGAAGTCAGCCCCATCCTAAATTGCCTATAGCCTACTGCGGAGAACATCAGCTGAAGGGTTGGATGGTGACCCCCAGATGACCATCATGTCTGTTGTTTGTTTCTTTTCTCTGGTCTCTTGTGAATGGCCATCTGCATTTAACATAGTAGACTTTGACAAGTTAGCAGCAGCCTGTAGGGATATTCCATCTCTCTGCAGGACTGCCTTCTTGCAGAGGAGGATTTAGTCAACATGGCTTTGTGTCAAGGAATTAGCAACCATCTCTACCTTTGTCAATAAATTCCTCATATTTTGACTGTGGAAGGAATTGCCAAAACTCTGGTGGTTTGGTTTTGTTTTGAGGTGAATCTTTTAATGTAGTGAAATGAAAGTCTTTAGGCATAGGCTTGCCCTAAATTTAAATTGATAGGACACTATCTGAACACTCACAGGAGAGAATAACACTGAGATACTGCTTTAAGCTTAGAGAAAAAACCTTAAAGACATTTTTAAAGTGTGTCTCGCATTCAGAAAACATTGTGAAATATATCTACTTTAATAGACGTGGACAAAAACGCTTAGAAAGAAGAATATATTCATGGAGTTACACACATAAATAGTTATTACTTTAAACCCAGTGCATTAATAAATCCAAAAAGACATCCAAGTGCTTGAGCTAGTCAAGTGATAATGAAATGAAGCTAGAGTTACACCTCAGTGCATTAGAGTAAGTGGAATATAGATATAGGGAAATTGTTCCATTAGTTGAACATATCATTACGCCTATTTTGCAAGCAGAATGCCAAAGAAATTAGTCGAGTAATAGTACTGATATTAAGACAACTGCCAAGAGCCTTGTCATTTACAAACTTTAAATGTATAGGGGGAAGAGGCAGACTTCTAAGTAATGTCATATCTTAGGAGTGTAGCAAAGCTGTTCTGTAACAGACCAGTTGTCACAGTCTCAGCATTTCTGATTTAATCTCAGTAATCAGTAGCCTGTGCAGATGCCGAGCCAAAGCCCAGCATGCTCCGAGGGGGAGCGCTGCTTAATCTTTAACTCAGATTTAGCATCTTGTGCTGGTGGTTGTCCAGAAAAGCACTTTAGTTTTTAGAAAGTAGAGGGTCCTGGCCCATGCAGAATTTTCTCTTGAATCTCCAGGATTTTGCTGAGAAGTTTTTGTCTGTCCCAGTAGAAGTGTGAGAGTGGGTGACCGTTTCTGTAGAGCAACCAACCTTTTGTGCACAAGATGGATCACTGGTTTAACCTATTAGGTACAACAAACAGCAATGAGTTCGTTGGGTTTGGTTTTTTTTTTTTATTTTTACCAATTGAGTCCTATCTCCAAGTGGAATGTGATAACCCAGCCGTTGTCCCTTCGGCTGTGTTGGGAAACTCTCTCTGCTTAATCCGAGAAAATGTCTTGCTATGTATTGTTCAAGCAAATAAAATATCCTCGCCTGCAGTTCTGGCTCAGCTGTGCAGTTCTTACATCACTGGATTCATTGCTGCTAGTATTTTGAGTGAGCTTTCCGGGAAAAGAGCTGCTGCTCGTACCATTTTTTTTTCTCTTGGAATTCATTGTTTCTTCTAACAGAATTCCATGTGAAGCTTAGATACTTAGGCATTACTTTTGTTGCTAAATATCATTGTTTATAAGACTGACAAGGAGATGGTAGAAGAACGGTCCACCTTGAAAAGCTAGATTTACCAACATTTCCCTTCCAGTGATACATACTTCTAGGATACTATTCATAGGAGTAAAATTAAGAGTATATTTAAATAGTTGCCAGCTGGAGGCAAAGATATCTTTTTCTTTTTTTTTTTTCCCTGTATACTGTGTATACCTACCTATTTAATATGTCAGATAGACAATCTTGTAGGGAGCTTTGGCAGATGCCTGTTTTTCGTGGCGGCTGTTGTGTAATATGAAAGGTTTTATCTTAAATTGTGATGCTTAAAGTATTTCTGAATCTACCACCTGTTATCAGTGGATTGGAGAGGGGAATAGTTTTTTCTGAAAATGTTCTTTGGACAAAAATAACGTTATAAAGGGTATATACTATGAAGCTGTAGTGTTCAAGGTTATATTACATTCTTACTACCTTAAACAGAGTAACAAAATTACTTTGCTAAAACATCGCTAAAATTGTTAGAGGGGACAGGTTTGCAGTTTTAGTAGTCCAGTTGATAGATGGAAGACTCACGCATTTAGACTCCGTGTCCTTTCAGAGCTAATGAAAGGATACTGAGCCCAAGAGCTTGCTCTTGGTTTTGTTTTTTTTTTTTTTCTTTCTTTCTTTTTTTTTGATCTGTATCAGTTAGTGTTAGGAAAAAGAGAGGGAAATTCATCTTCATCTTGAAAAAACTTTCTCTCCTTTCTATTCCAGGTTATGACATTTAATGTGTTTTCTGCTTTTATCCTAGTTGATGAAAACTCTGTTCCCCCTACCCAAAGCATATGGATAAGAGCTACTGTCTTATGTGAATCCTCCTGTTACTTCAGGAGGATGCACAGCATCACAGTTGTGCATAAATGTGCAAATATATTACAATTGCAGAGGAAATTCATTGTTAAGAGATCTACCGGGCTTGGAATCAAATTGGAAACTGTCTAAATGGCTGAATGAAGGGCTTTGTATTAAAAAGGCAGATCCCTGCACTAATACGTGCGTGAACTCTTAAGCAGAGATTGTAATTTCTGTACTGGTATTGAAAAGCATCACCCTCTCTGCTTAATATGGCAGGCTTCACTGGGGCTGAAGCGGTCCTCAGTGTGAGCACAGGCATCGTAAGTTAGCCCTTAGTAAGTAAGCCTGTATCAAATGGGTAATTTGTTTGATAAATTTAGCTTCTCTATTTGCATTTGCAGTGTTCACGAGCTGATTCGTTTCTTTAATTCATCACTTGAAAGTATTCCACAAAATATTTTTCATGGGTTTTATTTTACTATGTGGATAGGTGCCAAGCAGTTTACTGGAAGTACCCGATATCCTTTATCTGAGGTTTCACCTGGGTAGTGATTTGCCTCCTAAGTCATGAGGCCCTGGTTTTCCTGACTGGTTCAGGCAGACGAGCAAGGTCCACTGGGGCTTGGAGCCCCCTGGAAACAGATATTAGGGAGTAAGATTTGGGGGAGTTTGAAATCCCTTTGACCTTCTCCTCTGGATCAGTAAGGGCCATCCCAAAGGTACTGGCTGCAGTGACTTTGCCCATGTCCATGTAGATTTTCAGGTTATGATGTTCACAGCTGATAACTGCCTGCATTTTCACAGGTTTAAACTAGAGGCAGTCAGACTTGTCACCTCCCTTTCTACACTGATGTCCCTCACAAAGCTTTCAAGGCACTGTGGATGGGTTGGACTTGCTGTTGACACAGAGCCTGAATTTGTGTCCAGGCATATGCACGCCTGGAGCTGAGCAGAAGCTGGGGCAAGGCTGGAGTGACCAACCACAGCAGCAGCAGATTGAGACACAGGTGTCACAGTTGTGGGCAGGATCACCTGCAACCCAGGTCCATTTGCTGGAAGGAGCAAAATGAGTCTCACTTCCCCGATCCCACAGCTCTGATGGAGCTGCAATCCCTGCTGTTGTGTGGGGATGCTCAGGGAACTCTCAGCTGCAATCCCTGCTGTTGTGTGGAACTCGGGGAACTCTCTGGTTTCTCTGGCTTTTGAAACTTTTGACTTGTCACTTGGAGATCATCCTTGACTCACCACATGGTGTATGTGCAGATGGCGCATGACCATGCATCCCTTTCCAGGGCTAGGTATCAAGCCATTGAGAGCATACCAGGGTACCACTCAGTACTCATGCATTCGCAGCCATCTGGCCTACTCTGGACTCCATGCCAGCATTTAATGTTCCCCCCAAATTTCCACTCTCGGGAGTAGTCTTGTGTTCAGGCAGAGATTAGTCAGGACTTTTTGCTGTATGGAAGGCAGCAGTAGTTTTGGAGAAGCTGTGACATGCTGACAATTTCACATGCGCTCAGGATGCTCTCTGCACCCCACCTCTTTACGTTGGAGGATGTCATCCTCAGGCAGCTTTGCAAGACCCCTTGCTGAAGGCTTAATTCAAAACAGTCGGGGAGAAGCACAGTCCTGCTGTTTCATGGTGCTTCCTTGTTTGTCAGTAGCAGAGGCTTCAAAGGAAGCACTACTCCTGTGGGGGAGCTGGAGGAGCCTGTGCACCAGGATAGGATGCTGGCTTTTCTCTACTTTCTCTCACAGCACCTACAGATCTTGATAAAGTACACTCCAGAGTAAATAGGATGCTGTAAAATCTGTTCTCAATACAGAAGTTTAGTACAGCCATAACGCTTAAAATATCTGACCATTTCAAAACGTCTGAAACAACTTCTCTCATAAAATCTCAAGCTAACTAAAAGCTAAAGGTGTTCGTAAAACTGAAACAAAATTGTTCTGTGGCTTTTTGTCTTCATTTGCAGTGGCAATGACTGTGCCAGTTCTACCGCGCGTTGGGTTCGTCTGTTTTAGCCACTTTTGTCAGTGTCTCAATGTAGGGCAGGAGGATGAACAGGCAGCAGCAGCTCAGGAGTGGTGCTTGGGAGGCAGAGTATGTAATTGATGACTCAAGTATTATTTTCAGCATCTGAAGAGATATGCCGACTCAGAGAGGGTTCATAACACCTTCTAACATGGCAGTGGGTTTCCAGTACCTAATAAAAAGTTAATGGACAGTTTCCTGCTTCAGTTCAAATTGTAATAAAACTTCCTGGTGTGATTCCTTTTGAATTACTTGCTGGCTGACTGCTGACAAGAGCATTGCTCTAGACTTTGGTTGTGTGTTGCAATTAGCAGTCACCTTAAAATTTTGGGCTTGGATCCTCTGGTTGGCTTGAAGGAAGCTTGTGATACCATCTGCTGTATGGGCTGGAAGATTGTTCACCTCCTCATTCCCAATAGCATCAGTGACACTGCTTGCAGCAGGGTATGGACAGACAATGGGACCATAACCTGTTAAAAGTGCTGTTGTTAGGAGCTTTTGCTTTGCTAAGTGGAGCCTCTTCTTTTCTGCAGCATTTCCCTCGTCTCCTTTTGCGAGACTGAGGATGGAGCCTGCAGTCAATCCACAAGTCAGGGGAAATGGTTGTTTCTGTGTATGTGTCCACTGACTCCAAATCCCCGAGCTCTTCAGCTTCTGGGAGACACCTGGATAAGGGCTGAGCTGAAACAGCGAAGTGACGGGCACTGAGGATGCCCTTGAAGACGTGAGGGTCATACAGATGCGAGGAGAAGGCTGCTGTGTGCGTTAACAGCGTGGGAGAGCACAGGGAAGATGATGAGTGTGGTAATTAGAAAGGTGAATATGGAGCAATTATTTACTATCTCTTGTAACACAAGAAGTGCATAGTGTCCCAGGAAATGATGAATCAGGATTAAAACAAGCAAAGGGAAGTAGTTTTTCACCCAACACATAGTTAGAATGCTTGCTGTGAGATGCTGCAGAGCCTGTAGGTCTTAAATATAGTTAAAAAGAGGATTAGCTCAACCAACAGAGGACTGGTCCAGCAGTGGCTATTAATCACCACGGTCTCTGTGTAATCTTGGGCTCAGGGAGAGGCTGGTAAGGGGAGAAAAATGTATTGCTCTTCTGTTCTGTACTCGGTCCTTCACACACAGATGCCTGGCGCCACAAGGGAAGCAAGCAGAAGTTTTTTCTGTACAATACTTTATGTGAATACATCTTTGATCATGATCAGGGATCTTTCCTTCCCACTGTGTTGCGTATCAGAAATAGCATGGCCAGCCGGACCAGGGCAGGGATTGTCCCCCTGTACTCATCACTGGTGAGACTGCACCTACTGGGTTCAGTTTTGGGCCACTCACTACAAGAAAGGCATTGAGGTGCTGGAACGTGTCCAAAGAAGGGCAGCAAGGAAGCTGGTGAAGGGCCTAGAGCACAGGTCTTATGAGGAGTTGGCTGAAAGAACTGGGGTTGTTTAGCTTGGAAAAAAGGAGTCTGTCTGAGGGGAGACCTTCTTGCTCTCCATAGCTACCTGAAAGGAGGTTGTAGTGGGGAGGGGCTCCATCTCTTTCCTCAGGTACCAAGTGATAGGACAAGAGGAAGTGGCCTTAAGTTGCACCAGGGGAGGTGTAGATTGGATCTTGGGAAAAAATTCTTGACCAAAAGGCTTGTCAAGCACTGGATCAGACTGCCCAGGGAAGTAGTGGAGTCACCATCCCTGGACACATTTAAAAGATGTGTAGGTGTGACACTTAGGGACATGGTTTAGTGGTGACCTGGCAGTGCCGGGATTTGATGATCTTAAAAGCCTCTTCCAACCGAAACAATTCTGTGAGTCTGCTTCTATGATACTGTGGCCATCCCCCGTAAAGCATTCCAAAGGCATTTTATGTCATGCTCAGAAATAACCTGTCCTCTCTGGTCATTGACACTGAGTCACTTCACGTTCTTGAGTGCTTCTGGTTGCAAAGGATGCAGTTAAATTCGTGTTTGTCTCATGTTATTGCCTCTGCCTTAGGTTACTGATGAGAATTTGTTACAAGCTTCAATTCAGACATGTGTCACCACATGCAAAACATACCGTTTTGTGTGCAACTGCTACACGAGCATGCATCTGGGTGAGAAATCCACTTCAGCACTAGTTGTGTAAACAAAACTCTGTTGTTTTCAGTATTTTAAGGCAGGGAGGAAATCGGGAAGTTTTGCAATAGCTTCTTTTTAGAAAACTGATGTATATTTTCCCCAAGGAGTGCCTTTTCCCTGTTGTGTAAGGTAGAAGCATCTGGGAAATAAAAATCCAAATCTGACTCCTGGCTGTGAGCACTGTTTCCTGCACTGGAACAATGTTGTCCAGTTTACTCGCAGTGGGAGTGGCAGCTGCTGCGTAGCCTCTATATGCAGCTGAGACTTCTATAGGTATGTGTATTTTACAGCAGATCAAGTGATGTGGTGCATAAAAGAAGCCATCTACATGGTGACAAAAAAACCCCACAGTGCCTAACTTCTTAGGAGGTTGGTACTAAGGATTTCTATTTGATACAGCTTCAAAAGCTACAAACGCATTTTACATTCAGTGAGACTCCGATGTTGTGGGACTTCTGGTGTAACTAAGCAACATGGGAAGAAAAACTGCACTGGTGCTGCAGTGAGGCCAGGATGTACAGAGTGTATCAGTGGAAGTTTCTTTATAATCGGACTAAAAAAATTGATTAAACTTGCTTAGTGTCAGTCACAGGTTTATATAGTGACTATTGCTCTGTATGTGGGGTTGCATGAATAAAGGATGACAATGTTCAGAACCAAAAGAAGTCCTGTTTCTTCTTCCAACGCAGAAGAATGTGTTTTTTTGTTAACAGTCTTCTTTGGTTTACCTTTTTCTTTTTTTTTTTCCTCTTACTCTTATGAGCATTGAGGATGAGGGAAAGCTATATGGAAAATATACATATTTTTACAAGTAGATGTGAAAAGAGACAGGCCTGGGTATAGCTTATCTCATCTGGCAGAGATCTCTAAATCTGCTTTTCCTCAAAGAACGCGTTCTTTTTTTTTTCTGTGCTATTGGTCAATCTGTTGTGTTCTCCCAGCGGAGAACTGAGTTGGAGGGATCAAAACAACCAAAAGAACTTGTGGCCTCCTAAGTTATTGCGAGCTTCATATGTACATCTGGGCTTCATCAAACCCTAGGATGTCTTCATGTGGTTTATTATGCTACAAAAATGTTGACTCTCTGAGGCTGAGATGGACTTAGAGCCTGTATATTGCTGTGACACCCCTGTTGTGTAACAGTAGTGGTCCTCGGCAGTCAAAAATAAGTGATTTTTTCAATTACTAAGGGTTGAAAGTAGACATGAGACACATGATTATAAAGCTACCTAAGGATATTAAGATGATCATGTAGGCAGGTGGGTGAAGCTTTGGTAGAGAAGAAATACAGAGAGTGAGAAACCACTTGGTCTTTTCAGCTGCTGGAAACCTGATGTGACCATGGTTTAGAGGGTTGGCATCAGGCAGGCACCCTGGCCCACACTGCTGCCTGCTCCAGGATCGGACACAAGAAGCTTTACATGTGACTGCTCCAAAACAGGATCCATTTTCTTCCATATTGTGAGACTGTTGTGCTGCACATTCCCTGTTAGTCTGGTGGAAATTGTACAGGCAGATTATGGGATACCTGTTAGGTAAAATGCTTGAAGGCAGGAACTTTTCCAGCTGGACCCTTATTTTGGTATAGCAAGTAAGCTCAACAGGATGACTGCAGCTGTCAGTGCTGAAGGGTTTTATGTTTGGGGGGGGGGGGGTTGGCCATCAACAATATGATCCCCAGCATGTCACTTCCAAGCTCCTGTGCAGCTCTGCCTATCTCATCGCTCTGTTTGCCATCGTGTAATGTACGGAGGCTGCAGAGGCGGGGGGTTGGTGTGTTCCTGGTCCCTCCCCTGATTATGTTCAGTTGATGCAGTCACACTAGCAAGGAGGAGCAGGCTGAGACACGTAGGTTGCCCAGAATAAGGAAACGTCTGGATTTGGGGAAACAGGCAGAAAGTGCTGGGAAAAGGAACAAATCCCGAAGGATGAGATGAGGCATCTGAGGAGAGGTTAGAGGTAGGCAGGGAGGAGCCAGCAGCATGCAGTGCTGCTGGGGGAGTGCTGGCAGCTTGAGATGCAAGCCCTGAATGCAGATGAAACAGCCTCGTGCAGCGTGGAGCTTGCTCTTGTGTAAAAGCTCTTCAAAGCGTGCACACTTAAAAATAAAAGGTGTTTGTACTGCGTTGACTCTCTGCGTGCGAACATGAAGAAGAATGCAAATAGAAGCGTGAGCAACCAGGAAGAGGCGGTTTAATGGCTTGGGGGATTAGCAGTGGTATTTAGAGCCTTTCACCTCTCTGTTCCTAACATAAATCTTAACACAGATTGATGGTTTTAGCCATCTGGCTTGTGTTTGCTTGTATGTAATGACTAGTGAGACAGAGAAAGAACCTGACCAGCAAGGCAAAATTAAAAAAAAACAAAACAAAACCAAAAAAACAGAGTACCTGACAGAAGAAAGCATCATCTTCTCCAGTGTCAGTGAGAGCAGGTGTGGTGCAGTTATTCTGTTTCACAGAGCTTGTCAGGTAAAAAGGGAGAGGGGAATGCAAGAGTCACAGGCATCACTTTGTTCGTGACTCCACCGGGGAGCCTGTGACTATACAAATGTGCATGCTCTGAGCAACTTGCTCCCAAATGCAACTCTGTGATCTTTAGAGATATAGTTACCCCAGATGGCATGAGAGTTAGAGAGTGAGTTTCAGTCATAGGTTGACTCTCAACTGTATTTTATACTTGTCTGGAAGCTGCTGCCCCATACATCAGCCATCCAATACCTTAATTTTACATACTACAGCCCAGCTTTTCAAGCTGGAAAATTTTGCCTTCTCAATCATATGGCACATTTTGGTTTAGATGGTTTCCTTGTATCCTAAGCCTTCTAACTACTGATGTGAGTTTTCTTGGAGGTAGACTGACCCTTGCAGGGAATCACTGTCCGTTTTCCTCTTGCTCTGGGATGCAAGGTCTATCATTCCTTTTCCAGCAAGGCCATGTTGGTAGAGCTTCCCAAATTCTGGGGCTCTAATGGACAAGCCGTGTCATTGTTCTGCTTCTCCAGCCAGAAGACTAACCGGGAGTGGGTACGTGCATGCACACCCTCTGGCACGTGTTCCTAGACAATTATTTTTCCACAGTTTTTGAGTAAGGGTGGGAGTCATGGAGGACCTCACCTCTGGTCTTTCAAATGGGGGAGTTTGGGCAAGAAATACTGACAACATATCTTTAAGGAAATGTTTACTCGTGGGTAAACTCTTGGGTTCTTCTGTATTTTTCCTCAGTGTTGCCTTGCGATTGACTGTGGTGCATATTTCAAACAAAAGCAGACCTCTAGAAGGCTTCCTTTAGATGGGGTAAAAAAATCTACAGGGAAAATACATAAATAAAAACAAAACAAAAGAACATAGATATTACAGATCTAATTTATAACAATCTTGGCACTGATTTTGCTTCATGTTAAGCATGTAGAGCTTTGGTAAAAAATATGTTTTTGTTTAGATTACTAAAATGGTGTTTCTTATCTCAAATAATTGGTTTTGGCATAGGGCTCTGTCAGCTAAACATGATGTTTATTACTTCAGCCAGCCACACCAAGGTCAGTGAAAGACGCTGCTTTGTATTTGACAGGGAAGCACTTCCACCAGATGCATTAATAGTGTGAGAGTAAGAATTATAGACACATGAAGTGACAGTGTGCCAAAGTGAAACTCAGATTCAGATCTAGACTGGGGTAGAATTTTCAAAGGCACCACAATGACCTAGAGATCATGGCACCGAGCGGCTGGGAGCCCAACTCTCATTTTCAGAAATGATGTAAAGATTTTGCTGCCTTTCCTTTTCCCTGGAAAACAAACAAACAAACAAAAAGCAGCCTTTAATACACAATTAGTTCACAAAAGCAATCTTTGCCTCCTCATAATTATATTGCATAATGACTTCACTACTTTTTAATAACATCAGATTTCTTGTCTGTGTCCATTATCACTGGCTTAGAAGCTATTCTGTTGCTTTGGGAATTTGGTATTCCAAGTCACTTACAGAACTGTAATTAAGAACTTCCGCCAAAGACCAGGTGATATATGTGTGTTAAGATATTATATTCTGCTGATTTAGTGTCAAGTCTTGGATTAATTTGAAATTTTATCATGCTGGTTTCATTATAAACGCTTCCATGGAAAGAACATGTTATTGGAAACTGAATAATTAATAATCTCTACATTAACCAAATGTTTTGCTGAGTGGTTTGTTGAAAAATGTCAGGACTCCAGTTGAAAATCTTGGCTCTGTTGATGTCGATGGCAGAATTCCCATTGGCTTTAACAAGATTTTTCATTTTGTTATCTCAAAAATTACTTGTCAAAGCTTCTTAAAGTTTCTGTGTACAAATTTATTTTTATACAATAGGGGTCCGTGTGACTTTTTGATCTCCAAAACAATCGTTTGCAGAATAAGGAGAAAGGAAGTAAAATGTGCAGTGACTTTTTTTAGTCCTGATCTTTTGGGGAGGACTAAGGCGTACTTGAGAAATGTAACCTACTGTCGTTTATGGCTTCTGAAAGTTCACTAGATCATGTGTGAATGAGATAGAAGGGGAAGAAGGATGGATGCAGATCCACCTACTGTAGATTCTCAAGAATCCATGAAAATTCTCGTTCGTGGCATTTTGGTAACTTACAGCTAATGTAATTGCCACAAAGTCCTATATTATTAACCAATTGTTCTGTTCTTCTGCTGCTTAAAATAAAGTTTCAGGCTCCAAATCTGATGAAAGCAGAGCTTAATCCTCATTGCGTGTCACTTCATTCGTATCTCAGCAGATTTTATAGCGTAAAGACCTGACTCTGTAAATTAGGACCTAAATCCTACTGTTAGTTTCCATTGCCATTGATCATGATATTCCAAAACTCCTTTACGTTCAAATGGTGATCATAATGTGCACATATGCAAGTGTGGAAGATATTAAACTTTAGAAAGAAATTATAGGCTTGCTACAGAATTTTCACATGTCCAAATCCATTTAAAAGGATAGAAATGGAGTCTTTATGAATTAAGAATGTAGTTGGCATAAAATTGTGTTGTCAATGAGCTCTCCGTTAGATGATTAAGGCTCTAGAACATTGAATTACCTAGATGTGAGCAAAGGCTAAGAATTATTTTTGTTCCTCATCAAAACAACTTGCAGTAAGAAATTCCTTTGATACCAAAAAGCAACTTTTTTTTTTTTTTCCAGAGGAATCTGTTTTGTTCATATACCATCTTAGTAATTACAAGCGTCCGATTCTTGGCTAGCCCAGGTTTGGTCTTAAACCAAAGCCTTGTCTGGAAAACTGATGGCAACTTCTTTATGTGGGATGATTTCTGGATAACTAGTTCTCTTCTTAGCATAGCCAGCTGTTCCCAGGAAGCGAAGCAAACTGAAGCTTGACAGGTATCTCAAAAGCTGTGCTAGAAAAGAGAATGCGATTTCGTTTTGTACGAGTCATAATTTGCAGAATTCTGTAAATTATGCAGAATTTCATTCCCTGCATTTCCTGTATCTGGTAATAACAGCCTAGTATCAAAACCTTTTCCCACCCACCTCCAGATCTCACTGCAAAATGTTAAATGGAAGGAGGCAAACTAAGACATGGGCAATTTTAAACATGGAATATTTAATTTTAGGTGTTTCCTGGTATCCTTGCTAATCATTTCCTTTTAATCTTTATGACAGATGATGCTAATGAAGAAGGGACTGAGCTGAGTGAAGAGACAGGCAAGTAAACAATATTTTATGCTAAAATGTATCTCTTCTCTGAAGCATCAACCAAACTGAAAGAATTGTAGAAATTAATTACCTTGGTTGTGATAAGCGGTGCCAATCATTTATTGCCAATGTTGCGACAGTCATCTCTGGGTTTTCACATAGCATAGGGTAAACCATCCCAGATAATAAATAGCACGCAGCTGAGACTACCTTTTTAATGTCATCATCTGTTATGAGCCTTTGGGTGATATTAGTTTGAACATGAATGGGAAATAATTAAAATTCAGCAGTCTCTTTGTCTGTAAAAAGGTGTGAATACAGCAGTTCTGGAGTCATTTGCAATTCTGATCAGCAGACATGATTTGTTTGCAATAAAAATGGTAGCAAAACTCACCCGCAAACTCTTAAATACATTAAACTTGATTGTATGATATTCCAGAGGACTTGTTTTCCCGGTCCTTCTCGTTTGCTATTTAAAACAAGTGTCAATGTTTAGGTTTTGTGGCTGTGGATGGACTTGAAATGGAAATGATGGTTAGGTATAAAGGAAAGAAAGGCCTGAGGAACAAGAAAAAGAGAGGATGGAGGATTAGCTATCTCCCATGAGGACAAAAGCTTCTGCTCAGGAGACATCTGCTATTTTTTTTGTAGAGAGCTTCATCCACTTCATCTTCTTGATCAGGCTTTTTGTAAGAGGCTTCCACCACAGCACTCTGTGTTTCTTTCCCTGCTGACCTTCACCTACAGCTTCTCAGGGTTCAATAAGAGACTTCTGTGCAGTGATCTCTCCTTTTTATATGTGGTGTAGCTCCCCCTACTCTTCTCTGCCTCTCCTTCCTAACCAGCTAGTACCCATCCGTGACAATGCACCAGCCCTGTGCACTCTCCCCTAGGTCTCTGTGACCCTGATCCCATCATGTGCAGGAACTTTCAGCTCTCTTTAGGAGAAGATACAGGATCAGAAAGGAGAGCTACATGGAAAGAAGGCATAGATACACAGGCCAAAAAAACAGAGGGAGAAGCTTTTCAAGCATTATGTCAGCTGCTTAAATTGGCAAGATTGTCCTAAAGACAAATGGATTGTGATGATTTATCGAAGGAGTTAATTAGCTTAGGAATTAGAAATACTTGAAGAATGGTGTATATGCCTAGATGGGAAAACATGGATATACACAGATAGATACGTGTTACACTGATGGATTAGCACATTGTTTTATGGCTGTTCTGGCCTGTTGATTTTATTACATATAATTATAATTAGGTTTTGGTGTCGAGATTACTGGATAGGAACTTTTAGAAATTTCAATACAATTAGCGTGATTGATATAATTGTACATCCATACATAAATGTAGAAAAATAAGGACTGTCATTACACAGCAAACATTTGCCAAAAATTATCCTACAGCTGAATTTGCAGTATTCATCTAACATTTCCAATTTCATTTTTTACACTTATCATGGCATGTATACTTTTAGAAGCCCAATTATTTTGCATTTTTTTGTCTTGTTGCAAATTACATTGATGGATTTTATTTATTTTTTTAAAGCATTTTAAATTAGAATTAAAAGGAAGTATGTTTCCACTTAATAGCCAGTCTCTTTTTTCATGTCTTGTATCCTTCACAGCTTCCTTAATTTAGGTGAAGCTACATAGCTGCTCTGGGAAATTATCCCTGAATTAAGTCATTTGAGGAAGGTATTTCCCTACCTGTCTATTTCCTTCTGCCTGTGAGATAGAGGAGATCATAGCTTCCCTCACAGATTTGCCTGTAGGGTGTTGGGAGCTTCAACTGCATGTACTTGATTATTTCTTTATCTTGGAGATATTTTGGGAATCAGCACATTGACTGTCAGCAGTCAATACCTGCATGGCTGAAGAGAAGTTTCTTTTGTGTATCTGCTTCAGTGGTGGGGCAGATATACAAAAGTTATGCCCTTTTGATCTACTTGCGTATGGACTTTTAAATGATTGTAGGATGCATTTGCAGGAACTATAAACACCTATGTCATTTCTGCCTTGAGGGGACTTTTCATTTTTACACTCAGTTTGAAGGATATCTGCTTTTTACTGTTCTAAGGGAAAAACAGAGTAGCAGCTTCTAGTCACCGCTTCAAGATATTAATTGAATAATCATTCTTCATTCCACTTGACTTCATGGGTCATGACTCCGGCAGATGGAGTCAGCAGTTGGCACCAATACTGATGACCTTGGTTTTTTGAGCTGTCCATATCCAATCTGTTTAGGGGCTATTTCTCCAATTCCTGTGGTTAAGGGGAAAAAAAGAAATGTTGGATTCCTGGAGAGCACATGTTGCAGTCTACACACATGTAGGACCTTTGTCAGAGGTTCAGATATTCTAAAATTCAGCTAAATTCTCGTACCTCCAACTTCCTACTGGTTACGTGTTTTAGGGCCGGTGTTGAACCAAGAGAAAACACAGAGAAATACAGGGACACAAATGAGATGTAGACTCACTGAGTCTGTATCAATTTCCATTTGAAGATTGTAGTAGAATGAGGTGGAGGTTACAGAATTGGTCCTAATTTAAACCTGGTGGCAAGAATTAGAGAAAAAAACCCCTGATCTTGGAATGGTGTCGGCTGAAGTCAGTGGCAGTTTGTCTGTTGACTTCAGTGCACACCAGACTAGGCCTTGGGAACAGCTAGAGCATTCGCTGGGAGTAAAGGATAACAGGTGACCAAAAGTGTGGATTGCTGAGTGATGGACACATTATGAAAGTAACCTGTCTTGTGTTTCTGCCACCCTGAAACGCAAATATCTCATTACACACAGAAAGGGCTTCCTTTCTACGATTTCTCTTCAAAATAAATAAGGGAATAT
The DNA here is from genome assembly GCA_024611175.1 of Megaceryle torquata. NCBI lineage: Eukaryota > Metazoa > Chordata > Aves > Coraciiformes > Cerylidae > Megaceryle > Megaceryle torquata. Next base: position 20,506 of record JANIJG010002614.1, read on the forward strand.
CTTAATTACATCCACCAGATAATCTCCATCAGTATCTACATTAATAGTGTAAAATCAACAAGCCTGAGTGATCATTTTAGCAAGTGGATGACTGCCTATATTGGATGTACTAGAATAAGAAAAACATTTTAAAATAAAAAATAACTTAGTCTTATTAAATATACACACTCAAGAGCACTCTCTTAATGGAGCACTCTCTTGACTCACGGGATGTTAACCCATCAGTCTGTTACTCTGGATGCTGTATCTTGTAGCAGCTGCTAACTTAATGGCACCATTTAATTCAGAGTGCTTTGATGTTATCATATGTCATGCAGTTTGCTGTCAGAATGGCTCGAATCAAAAGGGCAGATGTAGTAATAGTGGGTACAGACCTGTGCAGTTCCACCTCTTAGCTTCTCTTTACAAATGATTTCCTACATAGGCAAAGAGAAGGACCAGATGACCTAATAGTCTTGTCTACCTTCAACTTAGTGATTTAACACTGCAGAGTCATGATGCTTAATGTTTTAAGCTTCATTAAGGGAAGATTATTTTAAACTTTAACTACCGAAGGACTTCACTTTTATACCCATAGATTCACATACCCATGCACACAAGCATGCAAAATAAGCCCTAATACCACCATAATTGTGTGTGTGATTGCAGTGATGGCATGTGGAAATTATGGAAGCATGTGCTATTATGAGAAGCATACTTCAGGTTCCTACACAATAGTATTGCATTATTATGCACTGACAGAAGTTAATTCTCTTACCATTAGGAAAAAAAACCCCCAAAAACCAAACAAAAACCACACAGAAAAGAGCTTCACTTCAGCTTCACTTTCAAGCAGGTACCTTTTGACCTCACCTGTATGGATATCACCATGCTGCTGTCTCATTTCCATTCTGATGGTTGCTTGTCATAAATGCCCTACTACTTATCCTGTTTCTATCCTAAGCATCCTAATTAGCCACCTATTTGTTACTTCAGAAGCCACAGCCAGCTAGGATGGCAGAATGAAGGACCTCGTTCACACTAACAAGGGAAGCCCTCAGTACCATATAAATGCAGAATTTCTGTGTGTTTCACTGTGTGCACTCTTAGACTTGGCTACTTTTTTTGGAGGGTGTCTTTCTCTCTCTTTTTTTTTTTTTTTTTTCTGAGATGAAAATAGCAATCACTTGTAACCAGGGAGATTTGGAAGTTGTAAGGGATTTGGGGAATAGCTTACTTGAAGACAGACTGTGAGATTTAAGTGGCTTGTTGACCCTCTGAATTAGCCTATAAAGAAGAATCATTTCTTCCAGTGTTAGAGCTCAGAAACCTTTTTGCACAGATGATCACAATTAGAAAAGCTTTTAATATCGTAAGTTCAGATATCCGCCTAGGTGTGCTGGTTTTAAAGAGAAAGTTGCAGGCAAAATTGCTGTAATTTTGGGCTTACTGTTCTGAAAGACATACATATTGTTGGAGAGCAGAAAGGGTTAAGGGTTGTCTTTTGACCCTAATAAAAAGCCATTCTTTTGAAGCCTGCACAGATCCTTTTCTGTCTCCGGAATGAGGGAAATCTGCTAAAAAGCAGTGAAATTGTGATTGAAATCTTTTTCTCCTGGGACAGTTCCTCTCCATCCTTTTGTGAGCATTTTAAGGTTCTTTATAGAGTGCAAAAAGATCATTTCTTTTGAGATAGTATCAGTCCTGACTTCTCTGAATGTAAGCCTCCTCCCTCTCTGTCTTTGTGCTGTCAATTAAGATGTTGGTTATATTATCTAATGTGTTCAGATACTCCTGAAAGACCTGACTGGACACTTACTCTTAAACTTGATTGACATTTGACTGGAGGAAGCCTCACAGATTGGTTAGATGATAAAATTCATCACTAGAGGGGGGAGTGTTGATTGAAACACTCTTATTGATTCAGTCCCCTGATGTGAATTGTTGTCAGCCAAAAAAGGGAACATAGCAGGTAGTTCAGAGTGGCATTCGAACCAAAGAAGTCATGCGTCAATATGGTCCACTATAAATAATCAAGTTATTTTTTAAAAGAATGGGAGAGTGTTGGCAGGAATCAATCTTTAAAAGCCTGGTTATTTTCAGGATCTCTGTTTTGTATTGAAGTTCTTGTTGAACTCTATCAACATTGCTCCCGAGTAACCCCTTTAAAGGGTTGACAAACTGTGTCTTTATTTGGCAGTTTTTGCCTTTATTTTTCCCCACAGTATTCCTACATTCCCACCACTCCAGAAATAAATTATTCTTAACACTTGAAAACTCTTGTTTTCCTCAAAATATTATAGTTGAAGGTCAAGTTCAGATGAGCAGATGTGATGACATGACATGTCCGATGTTAAGTGCTGTGGGAAAGGGTCTACCTCCTGATACCACTCCAAACCTCAAGGCATCTTCTGCTTTGCAGTGACTAGCTTTATTTACTTGTTGCTAAGGGCCCTTTGTGCAATGAACTGTATGGAATTCTGTTCTAAAAGAATTTTTTTAAGAAGAATATTCAGTTTGGGGGTTTTTTGGTAATGCTCATTCCTTAAAACTAAGGAAGTGAGATGGAATTTAATTACTTAAAAATCTTCATTTTGGAATTTTTGTTGACATTTTGAGCTGTTGCTTCATGTAAATTCCTACCAGCTTCTCAATACGTGGCTCTTAGATATTTTATATCTGATCATAAGTACAGTAGAATAACCAGTTTCCCTGGAGGGCAGGCAGAGACAGTTTCTGAGTTTCCTGGGCTCCATGTAAAGCCACCGATGCACTCCAATTTTGTCTCTTGAACACACACAGTATTTCTCTTGACCCTGCAAGTTCCTTTTCCACATCCGTGCTTACTTCTTTCATGCCCTCTGTTTGGAAACTTTCATCATTTTGGGTCTAAACATACGTGGTTGTAGAAGGGTAGAAGATGAAAGTGTATTACCTACAAGTCTTAGCAGAGAGCCAAGTCCTTTAGGAGAACTGGGCATCTGATGGCTGAGAGCTGTTTAAAACTCCAGCGATATACAGAGGAGATGACTGTTCAGGGTACATATGACAGCAGAAGAGATGGGAGATTTCAGAACACTTAAGCAATTTGTAATGCACGGGTAGGTAGCTTTTTTCCCAGTTGCTAATTAGCTAATCAGCTTAAGGTAATACCCCGATTCTTATTTTCTTACGTAGGGGTAGATCAGGCAAGGTCATACATCTTCCTAAATTTCCTGTGGCCGAAGTTTCTTTCCAGCACGCACGCTTCTCCTTCACCCAGGCCCTCAGGTGGCCACAGGTAGTTGGGAGGTTTGAGGGAAAGTCAGATGACAGAAGGTCATTTTCCCATCACAGTTGAATAGATTCAATGAATGGAATGAATCTGAGTTTTAATTGTCTGCCATTCTGTGCTTTCCGTGGTTAAGCAACAATATTTGAAGAATGTTTTAAGTAGCAAACCTGCTTTCATTAAATATCTTATTTTAAAAATACCTGTTGTGATTAATTTCCAGCTTGGCCTCCCTGTTGTACTAACGTTCTTTCTGTGCTCCCGGGTTGTTGTGCCTTGAGCTCTGTCATAGCAAAGAAACTGCAATTTCATGCGTTATGTTAAAATGACAGGGTACTTGGAAAAATGTTGTAGAAGTTCATAATTTTAAAAGTTTAGCCAACTGATATTAAACACTGTCAGCTTCAGTCCCTACATTGAAGTACTCATCAAATAGGGTAACTCTTAAACTTAACTGCCCACAGTTACTGTTTTTACCAAAGATGTTTTCCTTTTCCTTCATCTTCCTGTTGCTTTTTGGTTAAAAGTTTTGAATACATTTTTTTCAACCGGAACATTTCTATCTCATAAATCTTTCATTTCCTTCACTTCACTGTCAGACTTGCTTTCCTACCTTTTATTTAATTACTAATTTCAGTCAATATTCATTTGTAACTGTGTTATAACATTGAATGGAAAATTGAGCTGAGAAGAGGAAAAAGATCATTTTGTTGGTGTTATTTCACCACAGTTCCATAATGCAGGAGAATATATATTATGTTAAAACCTACAAATTAAAACATTACTAAGTTTTTTATTTCTGAAGAGATTAGGAGCTTGTGAAGAAATAGGTCATTTTAGTGGGAGCTTTCTTCACTGCTGTCAAGTGAAAGTTAGAGAAAGTCTAGTCCAAGCTGGAAGATACTTCTTAGGACTTTTATAACAAATGACCTGTAATTATAATAATAGAAAGATAAGCATTGGGTACCGAATAGAGTGCTGAGATAAAATGTACTTACAGTTTTGGTACCATGCATAGTAGTATTTGATACAATAAAACCACTTCAAAATAATATTTTAATATATTTTTTAATGTTTCTAGGATTGGAACAAAAAAGCCAGCCTCTGTCTCCCAGAAAGAGCAAAGGAGAGCAGCCTGAGGAGCTGCAGGATGATGCTGAAGGTAGGTGGTCTAACAGCTTTTCGGAGCTATTAATCAATTGTGCATTTTGGGGAGGAAAGGTTTACTCTGAATACTCGGGAAAGAACTGGAAAGCTTGCATGTAAGAACGTTGTTTGCACACACTTGGAAAGTTCCTTTTGGCCTGCGTCATGAGATTGTAATTCTTCTGTATTTCCATCAAGGTAGATTCAGTTACAAATGCTGGTTTTATGTGATGGGCTACTACTGGTTGTTGCTGATACGTAATGAGAAATTGTTGTTGGTTTAGTTCAAGCCTATTCTGACTTTATGTAATTAATTATACCAAATGTAGTGCATGTTGTGCAGGGCTTGGGTCATAGTCTTGATGGTTACATTGGTCAGGTAAATCAGCTATCTGCTGCAAAACACGGAGCATTAAAATTCTTGCTTTCCTTTTCTACAAGGAATTTTTGGTGTATCCTTTTCCTCTTTAGTTACAGAATTTATGACTCTGGACCTTATGCCGTATATTACATCTGTCCATGGTCAGAAGTCACAGGTGCTTAACATTATGCCTATACTGTTCTTGTAAGTGGGCTTTCCTGCACTTGAGTCTTCACAGGGCAGCCTGTCCATGTGTATGGAGGTAAAGGTGGTCTATCTCGTTCTAGAATTGGATCAAAGTATCTTTTCTTAACCTGTTTCTCATTGGGAGAGTTGTTAACATCAAAGGCTTATTTTCAGAGCGCAGAGTTTCATGTTGCTCTCCTGTGTGTGCAAGAGCAAAATGCCCCGATGCTGGAGAATTCCCCTTATGTGAAATAGTTAAAAGGATGAATCTTAATCTTTAATCCATGACAGTTCCTTATCATGGATTCTCTTTAACTTAATGTTCCTCAAATGACATGTCTCATTCTGCACCTCGACCAGTGGCTCCATGATCTTCATCATTTTGACCTAGTGCTGTGCATTCAGCTCCTAAAATATTCGGACTGGGGTATAGTGTGAGTCATAAAGAGCAGAAAAATGTTAACATCTATCACTTTAAGTAACTGCTAGTAACATCCTGTCACTAACATTGTGACTGGTTGTTAATGGCAAGTACTTAAAGCAATAGCTGTCATCGCCTGGAAGGTGTGGGGGGACCCAAGAAATCTCATCCTGACTTGTCTTTCCTTTTATGCTGCACTAAACCCAGCTGAAATTAAAATACCAATTTTATGTTTGGATTAGAGAATTCAGTGATGACAAACCACATGTCAATTTGTATGCAGGCTCAATGGCGTGTGGGAACATGGTGTCACTCTCCATATTCCTAAATAGGTGAAACAAGAATAGTTTTTTTATGATATATTTTTATATGGAGTGTGTCTAAAAGTTTTTATTGTATCAGTGTCATTAAAAAAAAAAAAAAAAAAAAAAAAAAAAAAGGAGGGGGGAGGGAAAGTGTTGTTTCCTTCACTGGAAAAATAACTGATGTTGTTCCACTAACTATTTCTGGGTACAGTTTCCTAGTTAAGTGTGCCTGTCAGTGTTTCCTGGTGACCTACAGCTCACTCAGTGGAGCACAAACAAATGCATTGGAAGAGTAAAATAAATGGTATGGCAATAGAATGATTGCGTTACCCTCAAGCTGTAAAATGCCTGAACTCTTAGAATTTGATGCCATACAGTAGATTTTGCTGATGCAGAAATGATGCCTGTAACACCTAATCACTGCTGCAGAATTTAATCTAGTCAGTGACAGAGTCCTTTCTCCTTAGGCAGGAATCAGGCCTGTAATGTTCAGGATTAAAAGTCTAAATTTAGATTTGAGGGTTGGTGTGATGCAGGAGGGGAAAAAAAAATGAAAAATGGTAATTAAAGTGGTTACTCTGGGAGGCTGGGGAAGAAACCTGGATCAGATTTCCGTGGCATTACCTGTGTCTCTGTTGTGAAGAGGACCCAAACTGTTAGACTCCAGGTGCTGAATTCCTATCGAGTTGCTGAGTGACTGGAGTCTAATGTAAGACACCTGCAAGCCATTGCCACTGGAGTAAATGGGATTTGCACACATTTGTCTGAGAATAGGATTTAGTTTTGACTGCTCCAAATATTAGCTGTTGGTTTTGACTAATTAAAAGAACTTTTAATGGGGAACCTTGAAGATTATAAAAGCTGTGAATATGTGACAGGAAGCAGAATTACACGTCTGAGGAATTTTATTTACATAGGAGATTGTCTTCAGTTCCAATAAGCTGCCTTTAAAAAAAAAAACAACCTTTTAAAAAGAATTTCTGAGTAGCTAATGTATATAAACATTCTCAAATAAAACACAATAAAGCCAAACTCTGCCTGAGGTCAACATTTTTGCTTTTTTTTGTATTTTCTTCATGGTAAAGCAGACGTTTGTGTTCAGAATGTTTTAACTTTGGGATAGGTCACATGCTTTAGGTATTCCAAATTTAAAAAGCAAAAACCAACCAACCAACCAAATAAGAAAACATAAAACCACAAACAAACAAATAAGAAACCAAAACAAAACCAGAGCAAACAAACCCAACCCATAGCTTTTAGCAATAAAAGCAAGTCCAAGGATACTGACATTTAGCATAAGATGCTCTTTTCCCTTCAGTAACATGACTAAAATGAAAATATTGAACAAATATACACTGAGGCATAGGAAGAACTAGATAGTTTTTTCCTCTGCTTAGTTGTTGTTGTCCTTTTAGACTGAAGATGGGAATACAACTGGCTATTTTAACAGCCTCATGCATGCCCTTGTGGCAGTCTGTAAAAACTATTCCACTGAGTTCAGTAATATTTCTGCTGTAATATTTTTCTCCAGCATGCCAAGCAGGTTCATTGGCTAGAGGTAATGGAGCAATATCTTTTCAGTGCATGTAAAAAATCTCCACAGAAGATCAGGGAACGTAGGCTCCTTCATTATTACCCTCTCTGCAATCAAGGAAAGTCAAGTAAGTGGCTGTATGTAAGGAGCTTGTTTTGCACTAAGCTAAAATAAACACTTGACATGCTAATGAAAGCAATTTTGTACTGAACCTCTGAAGTATTAATGGCGTCTGTTATTATGCTATTAGATATATTGTTCTCTGTCTTCAGACCATTGATAGAGAAGAGCAAGTGTGAACTGCATGTCAGATTCTCCTTGTCAATGGTTTTATTCAGTAGTTTCTCATTGTAGCGCATGGGTTATTGTCTGGAGAAATGGATAGACTGCATACATGGAGAAACATTCTTTACTCCCAGGTTCCCTGCAGTATTTCAGGTTTGACATGTGGAAACATGCAGTGTAATTTTCCATTTGGGTTTTTTTATTATTATTTTTTCCCCTTTTCTTTTCTTTTCCCTTTCCCAGCTCCTGGGAGAGTAAAATCTGATAATTTTGCCTTCCTCCTCAGTCAGGTGCACTCGGTAACTGAGCGATTGTAAAAGTCTCAGGTGAGAACAAGATGTTCAGCACTAAACAAAACTTAGCACGTCTTACTTCAGTAGCTTCATAACACAATCCTAAAGTAATTCCAAGACAAAATGGCAATACTTGTCGCAGCGTAACGGCTACCAGTTAGCACCAGTCACCTGTTCTCATCCTACCCACCAAGCAAAAATTCTTTACAAGAGAACACAATTAAAATCTACTTTATTTATTTAGCTACCTTCCCAAATGTCCTCCTATAGGTACTGACTGGTGAGATGTGTGCAGTGGGTTTTCTTGATACTGGGAGAAGCGAAACGCTGTGCCTTTCCTTCCTGATGGCATTTCTCAGATCTAAAACAGACTGCTCGAGAGCTGCCCCATCTGTTCCCACCATGGTCTGCAGGTGATCGATATTGTATCAGAGATGACTAATACATCTAATAACAGAGTGCAAATGCCTGATCTTTGTCCTCTTCAGGAGAAGGATAATCAATCCATGCAGCAAAAGCCATTTCAGTGCCGTCTGAGGTCAGGATCCTCCTTGCCCTCCCTTGCGGGATGTGAAGACAGAACTGTAGCTCTGCAAGTTGTCTTGCTCCAGCTTTTCTCATAAGCTTCTCCCAGAAAGAATGACCAGATTCTTCCTGATATATTGACAGCTTGTGGGTCTGAAGTGTTCACCTTAGCTGAGGCTCAGTGTATGTTCTAGGAACTGGTCTGTTGGAGTTGCTCATCTGGGATGAACTTTGTCTGCTTTCTATTCACTTGGTGGGAAGGAGAACAGTTTGATGGATAAGCCAAGCCAGGAAGGTCAAAATGAGCACAAATCACCTTTGAGATAGTTGGTTGAGTTGGTTCCTTTGCCTGATGGGGTCATCGCACTATCGACACTTTGGCTTTCAAGGGCAATATCAAATGCCTGAAATGTCGCTTAGTGATGTCAGGAGTCCAAGTCACCAGCAGGCTCCTGCCTTGCTCGGTGGACACGCTGTCTACGGGAGATGCCAGTCTAGTGATTGCAGCATACAGTAGAAATGGGGCAAAATGGACCCACAAACGTCAACAGCGTGAGGCTTGTGCTGCTCTCCTCTGAGGTTGGCTTTATCCTCCCTGGTCGGGGGGGTGTGGACAACAGCTGCTGTGTGTTGCCATCGCACCAGGATGTTCAAAGCACCTTTCCTAAGGGCCTTCTAGTAATACTACACAGGCCAGCTTGTCTCTCTCAGTAAAGTATGGATTAATATTAACTAGATTTGACTTCTGATTGGTTCTAAAATCTTCTAGAGTTTACAGCAAGCAATTCTTTTATCATTTGAGAAATTGCAGCTACATTTCTTCTTTGCATCCCACAGGGTGGTAATATTCTTCAGTAAATTTCTGCTCCACTCATAACCTACTGAAAAGGAACATCTAGACACATAATTATACTTCAAAAACACACACTCTCTTATTCAACCTCAAAAGTGCTACTTCTTATTAAGATAGCTTAGAAGTTACTGTATTCTTTTTGCCACTAAACCAAATCCTTACATAATATTTTAAATGAAGATAAAGTACTGCAGAAGAAATTCCCTGGGAAGCATGTGTATCAAACCTGTCTGTGAAATGTTTCACCTTAATGCAGATTGGTTATATTTGAAGTGATGCTATTAACCTCTATCCACTTTGGTTGATAGCTTCTCTTTTCACTTCTGTTTTGAAGTCCACCATCTGTCTTGACTGATTATAGCTCTCAGAATGTCAGGCGATCACCTTCCAGTTAGCCAGGGGAAAGACAGGATGTTATCTGTATTTTTATTTGCTCTCTGAGCAAACCCTTCTTCAAAGATTCTTTTCATTGCTGAAGTGGCTTCTACTGTCTTATTAAATTGTTGTGCAGTGGCTACACAAGACAACTTTGAAAATGCATCTCATTTTGGCCACCACGGGTGACGTGCAGCCCTGTTGTGTTGACCATTAACCCATTTGGGTTTCTTTTAGGAGCCGAATGTACGTGTGTGTAAACAGTACCAGGCAAACAGCTGCAATTCTTGTTTTCACACTAGATGCTTCTGATGAGATTTCCTGGCTCCTGAGGTGACCTAAGGTGCAAAATACCGAGTTACTAAAGTGACATGCAATGTTGTCAAGGGAGGATTATACACAGGCACACCAGGAAAAGTATGAACGAATAGTAGGTTGACACAATAATGATAAAATTCGTGATCATACTGTGCACCTTCATGTATGCGATCCCTTTCTTTCTCCGTCTCTTATCTAGGACTGCCTGTAGGGCTCAGAGGCAGGGCTTGTCCGTTCTGCTCTGAGCTCTCCTCAGCCTACCCTTCAACACGCTTCAACTCACACGAGCGATTTCTGTCCACTTTTGCACACTCTGATAACGGTGATAACCCTTGTGCAGCGCAGCATGTGTATTTTTTTGCAGCCAAATGCCAGTTATATCTTTGTCCTCTGTACAGGCTGCTTATGATGTCTAGGGTATGGTGTCCATATTCTGCTTGTGTAGGACAGCTCAAGCTTCCGGGAGATGTTCTGCTTTCATTGGGTTTGATCAGTCCCAGACGTAGATTGTCATGATTGTGATGATCGGCATCTTTGGCAATGAAATTTTAGATGTGTCGTGCCAGGCAGCCGTATCTGAGTTGAGCTGCATGTCAGACAGAAGAATTACACCCAGTGAAAAAACAGCCCAGCACGATGTTACCAGCAACGGTACGTATGAAGTGGGTTGGGACAATTCTGAGTGTTCCTGTCTTCCAGGCTCCTAATTTGATGCCTGGTTCTTCCCTAGCCAGGAAAGGTATAAGGAGGGCAAGTTACTTGCCTTGTGATCCGTGGAGGAGCGCAGCAAGGGGAACACGCCTGGTGACTTCAGTGGGCTTTAGATTAGGCTACTAAATACAATAGTGTTCTTTTTAAGCTCTGAGATAATCTCCGCAAGCTACAGTTTTCTCATTCTTTTCCCACACTCCTCAACAATACTTGACAAAATGCTGCATGAAAATGAAAACCTGTTATTTATTATGCTGACAGCTTCACCAGGCCGGCAGCATTGACAGCAGCACATTCGGGTCTGTGTCTGCAGTGAGGGAAATGGTTGAAGCAGCACAGAGGGAAGAAGTCTCATAACTCCATTAAACAATTACTGCAGATAACTCTCTACTAACCCTTCTTAAAATCTACCCCAAAGGGGTTATATACAAGCAGTGATTAAAACTGACCTAAATCATAATTTCATTAAAAGAAATTAAAATGCAAACTGGAAACGTTCACTAACCTCAGGCCACCACCCTAATGATTCATTTTAAAGTGTTTGTAGTTCTACAATAACAGCCTGTGTGTGTGTGTGTGCTTCTTGCTTTATGCCTGATACCATTTTGCTCCTGGAATAGTCTGCAAATGGTTGCTGGCTTGATCTTGAGTATATATGTGGCTATACATGTGCTTTTCACATTTTAAGAATTCCACTGAAGTCAGCATATCTACTCATGTGTGCAGAATGTAACAGCTGGAAGATCAAGGCCTATATTTTTAATTTTCTCATTAATTAGTTTCCCTGTTATCCTAGAAAGACCTTCATATCATTAGTATGATTACCATGGCAGTATTTTTGAGCTGTAAAAACGATAATTCAAAACTGGCATCCTTTATCTGCCAGATCTTGGCTTGTATTTGCATTTGTCATAGAAGCGTGGCCCAGCTTGAAGAGATTCTCAGGCTGGGCTGTAGGAGACATCTGCAGTCACTGGCCACCCAAAGAACCAGAGGATGCACCCTGACTTGCATGGCAAGGGATATAACGGGGTCAAACCTGGCCCCTCAGGGATGTGGTACATACACAGACATGCGAGGGAGGCAGAGGAGATGTGAGCCTGAGCCTCTGTCTTCCTGCTCCAGGAAGAAGGAGGTTGTTTGAAGGAACCATGCTCTTGACTGTTGACACACTATAGGTGATATTCAACTACAGCTTTCTCAGTTGCAATCAGTTTTTTTATTGATAACATCGATGTTGGAGGGGTAGAAATAGACTGGTTTGTACTGGTTATGCAGGATTTCTTCCTTTAACTAAAAAGACGTTACATGCAATTCTGTTTACTTCTGGAAATGTCTTTCTTGCACCAGTTTTAGAGACATCTTTTTGCACCCGTTGACACACTGATGTTAGCTTCATCTCCAAGTACATCGCTGACTGCTTGTGAAGAAAGGTACTGCTGAAGAGGAGTAGGTGTATGAGCAAACCTGGCACTTACTCAGCTCTGAAATGGGAAGAGCCAGGAGGCCAGCAGGCTATTAATATTTTTGACTTGCCATGTTTGTCACAAGAACAGTGAAAGATGTAAAAAGCCATGTGCCTCTAGGCTCTCGCGGAGAAAATGGGAGGAATACTAAAACCTGCTCTGGTGCTGCTGCTGCAGAGAATTTTTCCTCTGGACTTTGATAGGGATCTTGTCCCAGCCCTTTCACTTCTGACTGATGGCTTATTATTTATCATATCATCTGCTTCGTTTTGGGGCTGCTCCTGCAGCTGGCATATATCACTGTGCATGCTAAATACCCCTCCTCAGCATAAAGTGGGCAGGCACTCAGAGTATCCGGATTTCTAGTTTAGTTAGAAGTGCTGCTTGCTCTGCCAGCTTGCTGAGTGTGCTGATTGATCGCTGTTTAGCCTGGTTTCTACCAGATATAAATTAGAGTATATATCATTTGAGGGGGGGTGGAATTTTCTTTCTGATGTCAAAGAAGAAGGCCAAGAGGAGAGAGCAAGTGCCTATCGGGCAGTAATGGGCTTGGCAAGGGAAAACAAAATATATGGCCAGAAGTAGGTATTTTAGTGTCTGATGTGCTTATTTTGTTTGTAGGGTGCTACTGTAATTCTCAAACTCCTCTTTTTTTCAACGAACTGCCATGCTGGGGAAAAGAAACAGATGTTCCCATTTGTCTTTTTGATGTGGCTCAAAATCATTTACATTTGCTCACCTAAAATGACATGATATGCTGTTGGCCACTTTTTCTATCTCCTTTGGAGTGAGTGACAGATTGCTGTTCAATTACTAGTATAATAGAAAAGCAGATATTGTGAGGACAGCTTTCACCTAAAGGAAATGCAATCACCAATTGCTGCAGTAGTGGAAAGAGAAGGATGGCAGATACTGTAGAAAGCATCCAGTGGAAAAGGCATTTTTATTATTAATAATGTTATGGGGAAGACTCAGGGGAAATGCACTGGGTCTGGCTTTTCTGCTTGGAGAAAAGGAGAGCCAAGGTGAATAAAAATATGGAGAAAAATTGGCTTGCTACTCCTATAAAATATATTTCCAGCTCTTTGCCTTGAGCATGTGCTACTTAAAGCCTTTCCATTTGCTCTGCACCCAGCTCCAATGGAGAGCAATAATTACAGAAAGACTCTTCATCAGTAGAAGACACTCAGCGAGAGGCTCATTAGAAGGGTTTTTCAAAAAATGGAAAAAAACTTTGTCAGACGCTTCGGGATTAGTCAGCTCTCCACCCTATGGTTTGCTTTCTTACCGGTGCATTCATACTCCACTCTCCTCCTTTTCTTCTGAGATGAAGAGATTCTCCAGGCCAAGCAGAGCTTAACCTGTCCTTCTGCAAGTCATTTACTTGAGGATCACTTGTCCACTCTTAATTTTTGTAGCATTTCCTTTTCTCTAATTCTATCAAAGTCACTTGACAGGCACAACACGTACTTTCAATATGCCGATCGAGATTAATTTTCGTGTCACGATCCAGTCGGTCTGTTGGACTGGGTCAGGGTACAAGAGGTGAAGGTTCTGCTTGAAGTCTTTAACATTTTCTTTCTAAAGAAACAAAATGAAGTGTTAGATGGAAAACATGTTGAGAATCCAATATATAGTGCTGTAATTTTTGTTCTATTATACCAGTTTTAAATAGTGAATCTCCAGTGAAATAATAGACTTAGGGCTGACAAAACATACGGATGAATATGTGCTTTATCTGATAATCTGATGAATCAGATGATCGTTTAAACTTTCTTTTGTAGTTTAAGTTTGCTCTGAGTAAGTGACTTTAATAAGAGATGTATCCCCTTGTCAGTAAACGTGAATGAATCCTTGAAATACAGGGGTCTACCCAAATAACACATGGTTATAGTCATACTCGTTAGAATGGATGTAGAGAAAAGTATCATCCAGAAGTACAGTTTTATGTTGCGAATGCAGTGAGGTAATTGCTGAAATGCTTTTCAGAGATATATCAGTGGTTGCCATTTATGCCTGACCTGCTTTTTCTGAATGGAAAGTCCTTCTGGGCAAAGCTAAACATGTTGCGCTTGGTTATAATTAAATCCTTTGTGCTCTGGCACCACTCATTTTGTAGTGATGCAATATTCTCTTTGGATCTGACCTAATGGTAAAGATTCCTGAAATGCCCCTGCACAGCAGTGTTACAGGATTGTCTTGAATGTACTGCTCCTTGCTGCAGCTGCTGAGTGAGATGACTTTATCCTGGTGACACAAAGGAGGGTTGTTTTTTATTAATTTACTTATTTATCAATCCCTTGCTGCAAAGCTTGCAGAAGTCCCAAGTCCGTGTTTTAAAAGAAAAGGGGGAGGGGCAGAGAAAAGTTTTATCTTCTAGTACAGCTCCCATCCTGTTTTGCAAGCAGTTCTCCTGTTGGGCACAGACAGGCAGAATGCTGATTTTGAAACCAGCGCTTTTTGGTATCAAGGTGCGGAGGGGGAAAAACCTCTGCTGGTTTTATCAGGCCATTTTGGTCATCCATGTAATGCAATTTTTTACAGGTTAGAGCTCGCTAGTCACTGTAGTTAGTCATCTGTTAAGGCTGGTTAAAATTGTTACAAAGAGTAACTAAGCAGGCAGGAGGCTCCAGGCCCAAGTGGTGGCCATCAGCCTCTCCCTGCCCACCTCTCCCCTCTCAGGTGAGATGTCAAACTCCTGCTCCATCTTCCTCTCCTCCTGAGAGCAGCTCGGTGCAGGGTCAGCCTGGAAATACTTCTCCGCTAGTCCCATCTGCTGGATGCCGGGATGTATTGCCTGCTGGAAGGAGGGAGAGCATCATACTACAGCCTTTAAATATCATCTGAATGTGGTGTGCCACCAGATGTACACGTGCTTCTGAAAAACACATGCTTTCTATGTTTTCCTTCCATCCACCTAATTGCATTTGGGCTTCTGCTGTTCTCTTCACCAGACTCCATGTGTTAAGTAAAAGCAAGGGGGAGGCACGAGGAACTTTTAACTGTGTTGCTTTAGAGAAGCTGTAATCAGAAAAACCCAGGAGCCAGAAAAGATCACAGCAAAAAATATGTGTATCATTATCGAGCCATTTACAGGCCAGGGAATTAATTTCCTTTCTCCCAGTGTATACGTTCAGCAGTCAGTTTTTCAAATGCCTCATTAAGGCTGGTACTCAGCTGTTCCCCACGTCTATCTCACCATGCTGGAAAAGAGGGAGCGTAGCCATCGCAGCTGATCCAGTGTGCTGCACTGCAGCCTCTAACATTATTAGGAAGCTAAAAGAGCCTTCTCCATCGTTGAAAATGCAGACTTCCTGATATATTTCTAATCAGGCTGAGCAGAGGTGGAGAGAGCTTGATCTCATGTCCATAGACATTCCCCAGGGTATTACTTTTCTCGGTGGTAATTCGCTGTTTGGTATCTGCCTTCTGCAAGAGAGCTGGAGGGAAGAAAATGGATAATGAATTTGAAAGCAAAGTAGGGGAGAAAATTGGGAATGAATGTGAATGTAAAAAGGGGGAAAATGCATTCAATCCTAGCAATCTTACTAGGGTTTATTTTGCTCTCTTCATTACAGTCGTTTGTGATGCGTTTTTATACTTTATGCTAAGTGGTGTTGTGCCTTTGGCTTTAAAATAAAATTTGGGTGATTCTCCCCCTCCTATTCTTACCTTCTTTAGGCATTCAAGCAGGTACTGCAAGTTAGAAACACAGCCAACTCAAGGATCTTGTGGAAATGGTACTGGAGGAAAATGAATGTACCTAATGAGACTGAACAAGGATAAGTGCAGGCTCCTGCATCTGGGGAAGAATAATAAAGTACACCAGTACAGACTGGGAGGTGATCTGGAGAGCAGCCCTGTGGAGAAGGACTTAGGAGTCCTGGTAGACAACAAATTCTCCATGGAACAGCAATGTGCCCTTGTGGCCCGGAAGGCCAATGGTCTCCTGGGGTGCATTAAGAAGAACGTGTCCAGCAGATCGAGGGAGGTTCTGCTCCCCCTCTACTCTGCACTGGTGAGACCTCACCTGGAGTATTGCATCC
>JANIJG010002614.1:36680-54072 GCA_024611175.1 Megaceryle torquata
ATAATCCTGGAGAAAAATCTTTGTAAAGTACATAGACTGAGATCAAGCAATTCCATCTATTGCAGACAGCGTTTAGGGAAACATACCTTCATTTACTACACAGATATTTCCAGTGTGCCGACTGAGATAAAATCTTTATCCCCCTTCCTCAGCTTGAGATGTGAAAACAGGACTGTTTTAAATTTAACTGGCCAAGTTTGTAGGTTTTTTCAGTATACCTTTACTTCTCTTCCTTTTATCACAGTGCCTTGTGGTAAATTAGCACTTCGTGCTGAATTGGTTGCCATTAATATTGATGCTGTTACCAGAACAAAAAGGTAGATCATAAATAATCTTTATGTATTTTCCTCATTAGGTGGTAACAGCATGGAGGAGAAGCAAGACACCAAAGAAACTGAGGCCCAGAGCCAAGAAGCAGGTTTGTGCTGAGTTCCTTAAAGGACTTTGTTAGGTTTTATCCACCTTGGTGAACAATTCTATCAGTAAGAATGTTTGTACATTTTCAGCAGATTAGCTCAGGTCTTGAGCAATTCTCCTGCCAGAGACCAAGGCCCATTCATTATGAATGAACATATTGCAGTGCAGGAATGCAGACTTCCCTCTATAGCTCACCAGCTCTACGCTCTCCCTTGAAGGTGGACTACCTCTAGCTAATCCTCTAACTAGAAAGAAAACATTTGCCCTCTGTCTACAGCAGAGTAGCCCTCTGCATAGACTAGAAATGGGAATTTGGAAGAGGAGGAAGCAGGCTTCCTTTGATGGAAACTGTACTTCTGAAGATTTTTAAAGGTATTTTAAAGTTTTAATAAATTGTCTATACAAGTCTCAAGGGTTATGAAGAATTAAATCCACACAGAAAGATATTGCATATATTGGGAATGAATGTCAGAGTTCATGAGCAGTGGGTTTTGCAGATGGCATGCTTATAAATTATAGTGAGTGCACTGTTTTAAAACACAATCTCCCTCTATGAGAATAGATCTTATGTTATTTTCTTGCTGTTTATTGGTTGTATGTTTCATCCCACCCAACTCTTTTCAATGCAAAAGACAACTAGAATTAATCAGTTATCAAAAGAGCTGAAGTGACAGTCAAAATCCCTTTACTTCTTAAGGATTCCTTTTAGTGTAGTATCTCTTACATGTAGCACAATGCTTTTAGTTTTTTGATTATTTTTTTTTCTCATTGTAGTGGAGGATGTTGCCTACACATACTTAATTCTAAGGCATTAAACAGTTTTGTTCAAAACTTTTTTTTTTTTTTTTTTTTTTTTTAAATTAAATCAGAACTGAAGATTGTTTTCAGTATATGGGTGTATTAAGAAGAGTGTGGCCAGTAGGTCAAGGGAGGTCATTCTCCCCCTCTGTTCTGCCCTGGTGAGGTCACATGTGGAATACTGTGTCCAGTTCTGGGCTCCCTGGTTCAAGAGGGACAGGGAACTACTGGAGAGAGTCCAGCAGAGAGCAACAAAGATGACTGGGGAACTAAAGCAGCTCTCTTATGAGGAAAGGTTGAGAGAACTAGAGCTATTTAGCCTGGAGGAGAGAAGACTGAGAGGACACCTTATCAATGTCTATAAATATCTGAAAGGTGGGTGCAAGGAGGATGGAGCCAGACTCTTTTCAGTGGTGCCCAGTGACAGGACAAGGGAAAACAGTCACAGACTGGAACAGAGGATGTTCCATCTAAATATGAGGAAAAAAACTTCTTTACTATGAGGGTCATGTAGCCCTGCAACAGGCTGCCCAGAGAGGTTGTGGAGTCTCCTTCTCTGGAGACTTTCCAAACCCACCTGGACGGGATCCTGCGTAATGTGCTGTAGGCAAACTCCTCTGGGGGCATGAGGTTGGACTAGATGATCTCTAGAGGTCCCTTCCAACTCCAACAATTCTGTGATTCTGTGGTATGGAAGATTGAGCTGAAGAAGGCCAGCAAGTAAATGCAGAAAAAAAAATGTAGAATGCCTCGATTCCTGATTTATCTGGTTTGCTTACTGCATTGTGGCTGTTTCCAGGTGAGGAATTCATTTGATGAGGATCCTTCTTTCTATCCTATGCACTAGGCACTGTGTCGCATTTCTCCCTGCACTCCACAGGTCACTCTTCTGTAACTTGGTGTTAACAGCTGATGCCATTTGCAAGTGCTTGAAGTCCTTCTATGTTTCATGTCCTCTTTATCACCTCTGCTTTATGTCTTTGCGCAGAACAAGCAGTAGCAGGTGAAGCCATAGGCACATGGTGTTACAGAATAAAAGAGATCCCTATGTACCTCAACAAACTTTGGACCTGGGCCCTTTATCCGTCCCAAGATAAACGCGCAGTGGTATTTTGTAAGTGCTGGAGCACAACCACATTTACTTTCTTGTTTTTTTCACTTTTATGCTAGCCGTATTTTAAACAGGCAAAGGGGACCAGAGAGAAGGGAGGAATGAGTTGCTCTGTCTGAATCTAGACTCTTATTTTGAATATCTGTCTAGGAAGGGGCATATCTTTGCCCGAGCGGTATTGAGCTTTTAACCACACTAAGTACTACTTGGCTGCTGGCTCACTTAAGAGCTAGTACTGCTAGGAGATCCTAGCTCCAGCTGCAGAGGTTCCTGCAAATAAACCTGGTTATACTACTATCTGCAGATACCACATACAGTCCATTATGCTTGTTGACTCTATTTGCTCTGAGGGGGTACATATTTCCATGGTATTCTGATTCATGAAACAGTTGGAATAAGATACGTTTCATTTTTCCCGAGAGAAATAAGGAATATGTACCTCTCTAAATTATTACTTTGCTACTGGAGGTGTCTTAAATGCCTTGTGTTTTTCCCCAAACTGTCATTATGACTTGTTACATTACGAGCTGTCAGAGCTGGTTTATCAGAGCCATGATGTACATTCTTTTGCTATCTTGCATTGGTAGTCGTGTTTTCCTACTCTCATGAAGAGCGTCAAAGAAAAGATCCAGACATTTTAGGCCCCAGGTCCAGACAATGTCATACTTTAGGAACGTGTCTTAGATGCACGCCTGAACATAACGTTGTGCCTATGTGTAGTTGTTGAATCACCTCCTCGGCCATCGGCACACATTGTTACAGGAAAAAATGTATTTTTCCTTTGCATTTATCCCTTTTGGTTCACATCACAACAAGAGCAGAGAGATGTACTATTACCTCAAGTTAGTCACAGTCAGCTCATGAGTTGCTGCTGCTTTTCACTCTTCTCATTCTGGGGAGAAAACACGATCGTGAACTTTTAATTCGCTGCTTCTATGCCTCTCCTTGGTGGTAGGAAATCACCTGCTGTTCTAAGATACGCAGATGTATGCCTAAAATGTTTCTAATCACTATGAATGATCACTGTAAGGAGCAATCCCATCAAACATTAGAAGTTCTCACTTGCATTTTCTAAACCTTCACCTGAGTGTGACAAATCACAAACCGTATACTTTGATATTGTGAAATAAAATGTAGGAGAAAAAATAGACACTGTATTCTTACCCAGTCCATGACGTAAAGATTTATTTATTCATATTGTACAGTAGTGAAAAAGCCAGTTAGAGTGTACAAGGACTCACTTGAAATTTTAAAGCTATGATTCTATGTGGGTTTTTTAAAGTCTGGCCTCCAGTCCATCATCAGTGAACCTCACAGTTAACACGTGAAAAAATAAAATGGCAGGTGGCTCAGAGCTCTTGTTTCAAGCCAGTTAAAAATACTCAGTGACTATATTAGGAAAAAAAAAATTATTGTCAGAATCATCAGAGGCAAGTCTTTTGAAAGAAATTAAAGTCTAGAAATGAAAACAAGGCTTATAAAGGTTTTAGAACTATAAAAATTGCCAAGAAAAAACAACAGTGAAAGTTTAAAAATTCAACTGGATTCAGGTACTAATTGTATCTGTTAACCACAGTAGTTTTACCTGCATGTTCTGCCTTTAAAAAAAATCCAAGACAGAGATTTTCAGGGACTTGCTAAATTTCCAGCCTGATTCATTAAAAGCTTCTATTTTCAGAAAAGCATTTACATGTAATCATTTGGATTCCAGTGGGATTCATGGACATGATTAAAGTTAAGAATGGCTTAATTGTTTTTTCTCAAAATAGACAGATTAAATGAAAAAAAAAAAAAAAAAAAAGGAATCTCAAAGCAAATTGCAACATGAGCCTACCCATGAAACTAATAGCTGTTCCCCAGTCTGTATTATGAAAAATTTACATGTAGACTCGTAATGGAAGTTTACCCCTGGCTTAGGGAAGACGAGCAGACCAGTAATGGCCAGTGAACAGATGGAAGTCCAGTAAATCAAATTCAGCTGTAGTATCTTGCCTCAATAAGGCGTAACACTTTTCTTTCAGCACAGTGGTTCATCAGTTTACTATCTAATGAGTAACTTGTCTCTCATTTCCTCATTTCTTACAGATGAGATGAAACCTTCAGCTGTAGCCAGCCTGTCATCATCCGAAGAAACAGAGCTGAGTGAGGATAAAGGTACAGATCGTAAATTGTGTTTCAAAATATCCAGCCCCGGGAGGACGTTTTGTAAAGCCTTATGTTCCTTTGTGTGGAAATTGCCAAAATCACAGTTAAACAATACAGAAATAGGTAAACGCTTGGATTTTCATTAACAGAAGTCTTTGTAATGAAGCACTTGGCACCAGCTGTTGTGCTAGTAGGAGAGATGCTGTGAATTCCTAAGTCTCCATGTTACAGAAGTAATGCTAAAATATCGTACGTGACATAACAGAAATAAGCCCAAAGCTCGGGCTCTCTGGGTTGGCTCAAAAGTGTCAAGCGTGCACATCTATCTTGGCAAATATTAGCTCCTTATTCACAGCTCTCCTGATGGGGAAAAAGAAAAACACAATAGCTATAAACACATCAAGAGGAGACAGGAGGAGATGAAGTCATAATTGAGAGGGAGAAAGTAATGTTTATCTTGTGCAGACTGTGCTGGGCACTCAGATCATTTAGTTTGTGATAAATATTTAAAAATGTCACGGGGCCAAATGACAGGGAGTTTAGGAAACAAGAAAGAGAGATGATCTAATTTAAATGTTTCAAGCTGAGACTTTTCCTGTGGAGTTGTTGGTTTACAGATAGAAACCGGTGCACAGACGTACTGGTTTTGATCCTGTTACGATATCGTGCTATTAATTGCTTGCGCCAGTCTATGCATTTTGGCATTTTTGTGGGGGTACGTCAGGAAAAAGCCTGGGTGATTTATAAATTGTTCGCTACTGGTAATTCAAAACAGAAATTACTCTATCTATAATAAGTACAGTCCATCAGTACAGCCTTCAAGAAAGACTAATAGAAAACTTTAATGCATTTTACTGAGATAACATAATTATTAACATCCATTAAGTTATTTATTTTAAAAGATATAATGTTTAATTCAGTGTTGCTGCTTGACTTCTTATTTTTATAGATAAGTGTGACGGGGTGTGAGATCTTGCCCTTTTCCAAAGACACATGCTAGAGAGCCCACATCCTTATCTGATTATGAGTTCAAAGCCTTGGGTGGGTTGATTTAAGTGCTCTCTTAACGGGTTGATTGATCTTGCAGGGAAAAAAAGCCACAAACTCTTGCTGGAGTGCTGGCTTTTGCTTTTGATAACTTCACAGAATAAAGCCATGGCAAGGCTAGTGGAAGGCAGATATAGTGATAGATTCAGCCCCAGCATAGTTGATTACCTGTCATTGATTTATCTTTTTTTTCTGACACTTCACCTGTTTATGGATCCCCTATCTGTAAGATCTTCCATCAGACGTGGTTTTTATGTTTCCTAATACGAGGGTCACCGTGAGGCTTTGGGTTTGGATTGGGTTTTTTGCTGCCTGCAGTCTGAAGATCCCAACATTTTGGTATTACTTTGCTTGTTCTTGACTCTGAAGCCAGTGTCGTCTGATACGCTTCACAGTGACCATCTCAGTGTGTAACCACTCCTGGTCTTTGACCCGTTGTGTTAGTTGTCCCTTCTGAGGAAAGCAGCCATCTCGGTCTCCCTTTCCTTTAATACAGTATCGTGGTTTACTCTCTTCTCTTGAGAGGCTGACAGAAGAAATAGTGCCCTGAGAAATCCAAAGGGCAGTCTCTCTTTGATGTCAGAAGTACTCCTCAAAAAGTAAGATGGAAAGCATCTGGTAGGGAGGAAGGAGCAAAACAGACTCTCCTCCATATACTCGGTCTGTAAAGTTGTACAAGTAGAAAAAAAGGAACGGTGGGGAAAAGAACACATTTGGGGATTTGCCTGATAGTTTTTTTAAGTGTGACCGAGCGTTTTGAATGATGAGGCCACCACATCAACCAGGTCATGGTTTTAATCCTTATTTCCTTTAGTAGATTTTCAACTTCTCCGATTTTAGATTTTGAGTTGTTTTAAAATGGATACTGGTGTTGCAAGAAACTTGCTACCACTTGGGAAATGGCACTTTTGCAAAATCCTGGCATTTCTGAAAACACCTGCTGCTCCCAAAACAAATTTCAGCCTTTAAATTGTTTGCCCACTGAGTTAACACAGCTAAAACCTGCCAGGTCCTGGAACATACTCATTTCTGTAGTTTATCTTCAACTAAATGAACTGGATCTAAAGCATTTGAAGAAATGCTGGTTTTCTACTCCTTCCACCTAATTACTGTGAAAGGAGGTTTGTGGCAAATAAGTCTAGGGTACCTATTCCCAAAAAGCATAGTTTTAAGTGACCCAGAATAGGAGGTTTTGGACCCTGCTATGAAAATGCAGCAGTCTTTCAAATGTCAGTTCTGGTGGGTGCACCCAAACATGTATTTTGACTCCAATTAGAGTTGACTAGTAGTTTTTCTGCTTATTTTTTTCCTCATATTTCTGGGATTAGAATATAGCAAACACATTGAAGTGGTTATTTATTGCTCTAAAATGTGGTGATATTCAAACCAGAGCACATCCATCTCTGCTACAATGAAGTTTTATAGTATTTCTGTCTTACCTGAGTCATCTTTATCGTTCTTTTTTTTTTTAAGGAAAAGGTGAAAAATGGGATCATCCAGGGGAATGTTTCATGATAAGTGCATGGAGCAGTGTAGGAATCATGTTTTCAGGGACTCCAATTAAAATGAAAACCAACTGTGAGATTATAAATCTCATAATAATGTGAAAGTGTATCTCTTCTGTTATTCACTGTAGAAGAGACACTGTCCAGAAAAAATAAGTCCACATGAACATACTTTGCACATGACCTTTGAGCTGACTTTTTGAGTGCTCTCTCTGTCCTCAAAAAAAAAAAAAAAAAACCCAAACCAAAAACCCGCAGAACAGTCATATTCCAAGAATATCAAGATGTTTGATGTTAGGCTGTGGAAGCACCCTCTTCTTCCAGTCTGTGCCAAGTTTCTATTTCCACTGTCTGGAAATACTGCAAAGAAGCTTTGCAATTTTACCCTTGAAAACTTGTGTGCATAACTATTAGGTGCTGGGGGGGGGGAGAGCTGACATCTCCAGGCAGCACCTTTGTAGAGCTTCATTACTGTGCATATGGAAGTAGATCCTTTATACACAGCGTATTTCAAGTTAGAGATGCTTCTCTTTATGAAGTGTTAAGGGCAGAACAAAGCGATTAAAGTCATTAATGTTTATGCAGCAGATAAAACACACATCAGACAGACTGCACTGTCTGGTGTGCCTGTCCACACAAGATGGAGCTGGGACTACAAATTCATTTTAGGTGGACCGTATTGTATATGCCTGTGGTTTGGTTTGAACCTGTGATTTTATGGTTGGTTGGTTGGTTGGTTTATTTTGTTTTAAAGAGGACGTGTGTGTGTGAGTGTTCTGCATCTTCGTCTCAGTTACCTACCAATTACTATTTCACCTGATTGAATGATAGAGCTTTCTGGCAGAAAAATGAAAAAAGGAATTGGATTTGGTAGAGGTGAAGAATGAACTCCCCGTAATGTAATCATGGCAAAGTTTCTGTGCACAATACGCTGATCTTAATTCATTAGCACTTAATAAGAGCTGAATTTTCATTTGAAGGTCAACTAAATTAAATCATATGCTAATTAATTTTAAAAATAAAGTAGCAATTAATTATTTCCAGGTGTTCACCAAAGTCTGTGCTCTTGTGGGAGTGCCATTTAAAGCAAGTCACTATTTTTCTCCATTCTCTGAAATGGAGTTGGATTCAGTCAGCTGGAGGGCTTATGTTGTCAGAAATGGAATTAGGTATGTGCCTTGGCTGGGGGTTAGCCCTAAAAACTCACTTGGTACAATCCAGATGCCTGTAAGTGTCCTGCCTGTAAAACATAATGGATATAAAATTTCTGTTTGGCCAGCTGTAGTTCTCACTGTGGAAAAAATCACGATGTCCCAAAGACATAAATGATTGAGAAGGGATAAACTGAGACAGAGCACTTCAGATGCAGGGGAGCTGTGCAAATCGACGTAAATTAGACATTGATAAGCGGGTGAAAAAGATTGACTGAAAGGCCAATATGCTCAAAAAGAGGTATTTAAAATCAGCTCTTAAGTATATATTAAGACATCTAAATGAATGACCTGATTTTCAGAAGTGCTGAGCACTCAGCAGCTACTAGTGAAATGTTTTTACTTCACCCTTGGGCTATGATTAGACCTGGAAAATTTCAGCCTGAAAAATTTCAATTATAGGTAACTGAAAAAGAACCTTTTAAATGGTGGAGTTTCAACACCCCCAGCCGTATCTCTGGGTCTGCATGCCAGCTACAGTGATAACATTTTTCCCTCCCTTGGTTAGAAGGATTTCTATGAAAGCAAACTGGCTTTGCTAGCTAAATGCAAGCTAAATTGCATGGTTTGGGTTGTTTTTTTAAAGCTGAGTACATTACAATCGCCATCCAACCAAGCGCCCGTTCTCCTAACACCCTCCATAACGGCCACTTTGAGCTGTACGTAACACACGCTACTCGCTTCTCCTTTTAATCTCGCCCATCTGTAACCTTGCGCATACAGACAGGGTCCAGCCTGTAAACTACTTGTGGTATTTCTGCTCTACCCTTCATCAGTACAGAGAGCTGCAACAGCTAACACTAATCTACTTGGCTTTTTTTAGATCCTGCTTATTTTTAAATATTAGCCGACCTGGAGCCACCCAGCTGCGCTCCCATCAGTCCAATGCGAGCGCCTACTCCTTACATCTCTCCCCCTCAAGCCTTGCCTTCAGCTTTGTGGCATCTTCTTCTGGGAAGGGTCTAGCCCAGGCAGCCAGGTATTTCACACAGTTTTCCTTTCCCAGAACCCTGTACGACAGGCCCAGCCCCTTATGGCGGCAGCAGCAGGATGCCCATGGTTGTCATACCAGCTGCGCCTGAAATTTGTCTTGTGGAGAGAAGGTGAGGTTAGAGGTGAGGCCCTTCTGTCAACTCAAAGCATGAACATGTGGAAGCATTACTCAGTGTACCCCACCTGCAGAGATGATCTGTCTGGTCTATTAACCATACACTTGTGAAAATATCTCTACAGGTTGTTGCACCTAAAAGGTCTGTTTTACCAAGCCGTATAAACTCGGGCTCCAATAAATCTAATCTGTTGTAAAGACAGATTAAAATGAAATCTCGGTGGATATAAAAATAACATTTTAAAGTCAAAGCTCAAGAATATCTCCCTAACTTCTCATAAATCACCATTTTATTGTACTTGATTTTAACACATTTTCCTCGGTTTATGAGGCAAAAGAATACCCTAATCATGTGGCAGCCTCCGTGCACACCATTACCTGTAATTTTAGACGCCTGCTTGATTTCTTTCACTCTGGAAATATTCCAGTCATTTTTCACAGTATCATGCTTAAAAAATAAAATGCACTGAACCCGCGTCTTTCATAATGACTAGCTTTTTCCCTTTTTAATCTTCTTACAGCTTCCTAAAACACAGTGATTTATCTGTGCTGTATGCAGGACCCAGGTGTGTTGCGCATTAGAAACGACTCAGTAAATAAGCCATACAGAGAGTAGCTGGGGAAGTGAATTTTAAAAGATCATTTAAACCACTTAACAGTCAGATCTTACCCTGTCTCCTCTTCCTTAGCATTTGCAAAATTTTGTTGTAGCAGCATTGCTTTATACAATTAAAAAAAAAAAAAACCAACAAACCAAACACATGAATGGCATGGAAAAACATGAGGTTTTCACCAGTATGTCAACAAAATAGTATCAGATTATTGGCAGGAAGGGTAGAATTGATGGTTTATTGCAAGCTACACATTTATCTTTGGAGCTAAATTCAACATGCATTTGATATGTCGCAACAGTGAATATACTTGGGGAGTATTCAGCTCGCTTGAAGTCAAGCTATTTTCTTCCCAGGTTGTTAAAGGTTGGGGCTATATTCCCCAGTGCCTTCAACCACGCAGCTCCATGAGAGCATTGTTTCAAACACAGCAGAGGGTTGCAGAGCCAAGTGCTCCTGATGTGGACACTCACTGCAGCCACCAAGTAAAAGCAGGTTTGGAGGAGCTAAGGGATGCTCAGATTTCACTGAACACTTCAGTGCTGATTGATTTTGCAGTGGTTTTATCCACTGCACGTTTATTCATAAATGACCCAAAGATAGGCCACATAAAAGTGGTTCATTTATGTCATTAAATGTCATGTGTGATCAATGGTGACATTAGGAACTGTGCTCCAGTGTAGTATCAGAAACACTGATTATTTTCAGCCCTGCCTGGAGGAATATTAGCCCTTAGAGCCCCAATCTGTGGTTACCCACAAGTAAATAGTGGTAAATAGTGCCCAGTGTGTGTTACCAAACAACTAAGCTTAATGTGCTGTGAAATAATGTCTCGACTTGGCTTCTCAGGTACGACTTAAAAGATCAGTATCTGTGTTAGGAGAAGACTAACACTGCTTTATCAGAGTTAGTTCCCTAGCCAGTTAGAGATGGGTGAAGTCTTTAGGGATGGGCAGAGCTTTTTTAGACCCTGGAATCATTTAGGACTGTGATACTGGCTTACACCCAGTTGCATAAGGCTCTAAAAGGCTAGGCGAGCACAGAAGGCCAGCTGAGCACGAGGGATGCCATTGCCCTACTGAAAACTTGCACACAGAAAGTAGTGTATCATCAGCATTTGTGGGATTCCCACTGCTGCTTGCCAGCTGGTGTGGAGGTAGCACTCTTGCCTTCTGTCCAATTTGGGAACAGTTTTTATTGACCGGTGCATTTGGGTTTAAACTTGTACTCTTGCTTGGCTCAGATTTTCTTCATAAATTTGGGTTTATTCCTTTGCTTTATTTTATTCTTGTTAATCCTAAAAGTAAATCTATCTTTAGACCTTTGGGCTTGAACCTAATATTTGCATTTGAAAAGAAGAAATTTTTGCCATGGTCTTGACCTTAAAGGTTTTGAAACTCAGAATCTGCATACTAATGCAAAGACTGATTTCTGCAGCCAAAATAAGAGCAGCAGGCTCTTGCAGCTAAGCAGCAACTCCTGTCCACGTTCTGTTCTTTCTGAAACAAGCTCTACAAAAAAAAAAAAGAAACTTGTGCAAAATCATTGCTGTATCTTGCTGTATCTTGATAATTTGGAATCCTGCACAATTACATTGCTTTCTTGAGCCATGGAACAATTTGAAAACTGTTTATGATCAAGATGAAAGTTTTAACACAAAATTACAACCCCATAAGGGTAAGCCGTGCAGAGTCATCGATGGGAATGTGTGAAGATGTGCCAAATAGCAGAGGTGGTCTCTAGCTGTGGTGCCTACAGCTGCAGGGAAGGCTTCCTACGCTGTGTGATAACTGGAGTTTGCCGTAAGCTATGCGATGGACCGCGACAAACAGCAGTGTGACGGGGAACATACATCAGCCGAGCGTGTGGCTCCTTAAACTCCATTTGTTAGTATTGACCAAAGTGCGTAATTGTTCCTCTGATGCTGGGGATTGATTTTTGCATGAAATTGGAGTCATTCCTCATTCTGGGAGAAAAGGTGGCACCTCTGAACTGAGATTAAAAGGACAGGTCTGGGAATATGAAGCACTGTGCAATAGGTGTGGGATAAGATAGCTCTAAGTGTCTCGTGGGACAGAGCCACATGTTTCTCTCCCACCCACCGCTGGTAATACCACAGTTTATCATCACTTTGGGCTGTTTGAAGGGCTGTGTTCAGGCCCTGGCTGCTTGCTGCTTAAGGCAGAGGACTTCTGATGTCAGCACAGTTCCTTTTACGAACAAGTAGCTAAGTCATACAGAAAACAAATTATATTAATTTAGGGTATGGGGCTACATGTGGTACAAGTCTTGGCTTGTTTGGTACGCTGAAAGCTTTATCAAAAATTACAGCAAAGCCAGAATTTCACTCAATAAAGCTTGCTTGAAAAATTCCCTGCAGATTTCTAGTGCCATTCCCATTCATACCAAGATGTCCTTCAACTTGCTTTTTGATTAAACTTGGAATTTGATGAAATTCTAATTTGATTTTGCCCTGATTTGGGCTGGTGGGGTAATCCTCTCTAACTCACAGCACATTGTGGCATCCTAGTATGAGAGGCTGGTGCAGTGATCCAGATGATAGCAGTGAGTAGCGTTTTAAGCCCACAGTAGGGTGAAAAAAAAAAAAGTACAGCAAAGGCAAATTTTAGCAATTTGTACATCAGTGAGGTATTCTGTTTTCAAACTTGGAGTTATAAACTTATTGTCATGCCATGAAAGAAGTAAGAAGCTGTGCAAGTAATTAAATATTTGCCTTGAGGGATTATTTGCAGTTAATTAAAGCCACACACTTTCAGTGCATACCTTTTCTACAGATTATTAAATTTGGATCAGATGTTAACAACCCAGCTTTCTCACTTATCCATCAGAGATTATTCTTGGCAAGTTTTGGGAACAGGGGCATCCTTTGGTATACAGTAAGATTTGCTCTGATATATCAGAGAAACGAACCTTCCAGAAATCAAACCATAACAAGACTGTCATTGCATAATTTATTCTCATGCACCGTAGATCTTCTGGCACCCTTACTTAAGTTTTGCATCAAGCAGCGTTTTAGAAAGTGTTTCATTCTGGAGCACAAACACTGAGGGTTATCAACCATTGGAACTGGCTGCCCAGGGCAGTGGTGGAGTCGCCATCCCTGGAGGTATTTAGATGATGTGTGGACCTGGTGCTCAGTGCCATGGCTTAGTGGTGAGTTTGCAGTGTTGGGTCAAATGTTGGACCAGATGATCTTGAAGGTCTCTTCCAACCAAAGACATTCTGTTATTCTGTGATTATCTGTTACTGTCATTATGGCCTCAAGTGTACTTTCCCCTGTAGCTTGCAGAAATGTCCAGTTAGATGAGCAGTGGCTTTTAACAAGACTCTAAGAGAGCTCTTCATGCAGTGAAAGCTGCATGTTATGTGGATGAGCAGAGCAAAAACAGGTGGCTGCGTTGCTGTGATTTCCTGACTGCAGTGCAACAATGCATTTCTCCATCCCCACGTGAAAATGAACGTGTGGCAGTTGTCAGAGAATGTCCTTCTACACAAAAGACAAAAAAAAAAAAGACCTGTGTTTATCAAGACTGCAGATAGCACAGTGATTGGACTTACGTTGTCTAATTTAAACTTCACTCTGCCACTGGTTCAGGGTATGGCTTTGGACAGTTCATTTTGCTGCTCTCCCCCAGAAACGAAAAGCAGTCTCGGCCACAATAATGACCTTGGGAGTTCTGGCATCAAGTGAAATGAGCCTGGGGTCTGCACTGGGATTTATAGGATTTAATGTTTGTCGAGCTTGTGGAAATCCAACCATGCAAAGTGTTGTTCTAAACAGGAAATCACTTTTAATCATCGGGTAGGTGGTTTGTGCTGCTTCTCATGGCTTTGTGCCTCTCCATTCATCACAAATAAAATTCTCTGTAGCGGAGCTGATCATTCTTACGGATCCTTTCTTGCCAGCTCCTTGTTTAAGTTTTGTACTGCAGGCAAAAAACTGTTCAGTGTGTGTGCAGATTTTGAAATCAATTTGAATAATTGAAACCCACGAGTATACTTTTGTGGTATATAAGTCTGTAGTTAAACAGAAAAGTTGTCAGCCTACCAGGATGCCAGATATGAAGCTAGCACCTAAGGGCTGAAGTAGCTACTAGAATTCTCCAGCATGAAAATCACTGCAGGATTTGTTTGTTTGTTTGCTCTTTCCTCAGATTCCCTGAAGGACTCCAAAAGTGCACGGGAGAGTGACCCAGTGCATCCTGTGGGATGTGAACAAGAGCAAGCCGAAGGTAAAGTTTTATATCAAAATTCTTTAAGACAGAGATAATGAACCAGTTGGGAACCTTAGTTCTTCCAGTTTCAGCATCCAGCAGTTTTCAGCCTGACCTCTGCTGCCTTAAGAAAACGCTCTTGGCTGTTGGAGGTTGTGTGCCAACCAATTGAGGTGCAGTAATCTCTGGTGTTGCTGGAAAAGACATGTGTCTCCAAATATGTGGGTTTAACCATATTGATCCAGGATGCATAGCATGGTTATTATTGTTCTTTTCCATTGCTGTTGTTGTTGTTCTAAAAGCCTGCGGGGTGATTCTGTTTGTTCTGTTAAGCTGACTGTCAAGTGCGAGCGCTTTGCAACTGCTCCCCTGAGAATCAGTGTCAACGCTGAGCTGCAAAAGAAGAAAGTTGATTCAGGGTTGGTTTTGACCAACCAGTTAACATACTTAATGCTTAGAGTTTAAGTGATGTTTTCATATATAAAATACTTGAAACATTATTTCTTTAATAGAAAAAAAAAGTGGTACTTGGCTGAAAAGGACCATGCTGTAACATTAGGTCTGTGTCCTGTTTTGATGAACGTGCCATTGCCTGCACGCAGTCATTGTGCTGACGTCATTTGCAATTTGTTGCATTAACAGGACAACAGGATGTTTCTGCAGAGGAGGAGATGAAAACTGGGGCAGATTCCCAAAGCTCCTGCATGGAAATAGAAGGTACTGCACATGCCTTGAAATCAAAGAGCAAGATTAACAGGCAAAACCACTAGTTATTGCTCAGGTATTATCGGAAGTGTTGAAGTTCCCTTTCTTTCTCCCTACCTACTAAGCTAGCTCTGTGGAGCTGGATCTTCTTATGGTAATCCTAAATTCAGTCCTGAGCAGGGGTGTATTTGTGGATTCTCAGTGATAAGAGCTGACTTTTAAATGACTGCAACTGCTAAAGAAGGAAAGAAGCAAAGTGTGTTTCTTGCTCTTGATGACAAACAAACACTTCAGACTTATATGCTCGGTGCACTGAGCACTCCATCCTCAGTCCAGCAAAACACTTGAGTATGTTTGTCTCTGGGCATGCGATGAGTCCCAGTGAAGTCCTATGCTTGGAGCTAGGGCGTTTCATCCTAAATCCCAGAAAGCTCAGCAGCTTGGCCTTGCTCTTAACTACAGCCTCTTGGATTTCCCTGAGGCAGCTTGTGTATCTGTACCTTTGGGAGAAAGGATCCTTTCCCTCTGCCGGTGTTTTTTTAATGGTAATCTCTCTAGTGTATGTTAATCCTTTTATGTCTCTTCCAAAAAACCTCACTGTTCATCATCTTTGTATCGAATTTATTCAGAGCCATTGTTGAATCAAGAAGGTACAACAGAAGTTGAGAGACCTTTGATTCATGGTGCAGAGGAAAAAGAAGAAGGAAAAAAAGGAGGAGGAGGAGGAGGTAAGGCTGCTTTTGTAATAGACTGAGACAGAGAATGCTGCTGGGCTCATCTTATCCTTTTCTGTTCTGAGGAAACAAGGAAAAAACACATAAAAGCAGTGGGGCTTTTCCTTAAGAAAAAACCTTTCTTGTCTGTCCTTGAGGGCTGTTTCTATATATTGAACTTGGATTTATGTAAGTGCAAAAAAGTGCACGCTCAGGTTCTAAAGTTACTTTAAAATAAATACCCTCCTCATCGTTGGTTTTCTGCATTAAAGTGCAGAAGGCTGATTAAACAACCAATTTGTGTCCCTTTAAGTACCCTCTCGGTCATGTTCACTAGAAGCGTCGCCAGTATTTACAATAAATGGGTATGATAATTATTTGCGAGGTCATTAATAGAGATTTAACTAGTAATTAACTAAAACTAGTAATTCTAATAAAGAATCCAGTATTTGGAGCGGGAACACAGAGTCTTGCTAAAGCACTTATTTTTTCTTAAAGTATTTAAATCCCTAGGAATTTACAAAGAAATGTAAAAGTGTAATTTTAAGTATCAGACACTTCTGGGAACCCTCCATTCAGCTCACCATTTGTAACAGGCACATGGTTATATAGAAAATAACGTATTATGTAAATAATTCTCTAATTGGAAAGTAACTGCAAGTTAATAATTATATGGTCATTATAGCACAGGGATAAATTTTACAGTTCCAAATTAAAATGCAGACATGATTTTTATTGAAAATTCAGGTCAATACTAACTGTGTTGTCCTAATTATGAACTCCTTTTTCCAGCCACATTGACACCAACTTAACTGCAAACCTATGTTAGCAATATTGACACTTTTCTTCACTGCAGACCCAGGTTAATAGAACCTCTTTGTTCATATACAGCTAAACAGCATTTCCTTTCTTTTAGTTTTATTTAATTTTTTATTCACTGCCTATCCTAGTTGAGACTAATCACATCTCTTTGCTATTAGTCATGTTAATGGTGTCATTTTTTGTGCTTTATTACCGATGGTGAAAATAGAATTGATATAATTCCTACTTCAAATCCAGGTAACCAGCATTACCTACCTCAGTTGCAAATCCAGGTTACATAACACAAGCTCCCTCTGACTGCAAATTCCAAAGTTGTTATTCTAATTTCCTCCTAATAGAAATTATTTACATTTTATTTTATGCCTCATCAAAAGCAAGTTGGACAAAATGTACTGTCATTATTTGTGCATTTCCTTCTCTTTAATACTTCAGTGTCCCCTACAGCTAGTTGCTGTCATTTAGTTCTCAGTGGAGAGATTATATTTCACCATCTGTTCTACCTACTATTAAAATAGGCAACATTAAGGAAACAAAGGTAATGTCAGAAAAGGGTTGTTCTTGGCACTTTTCCTTTTCCTGCCCCTGATTTAAAAGGTTCAAGTATTAAGTAAAAGGTTCTTTCCAAACATTTTGGAATGTGTTCCTACCCAGGGGCTCAGGTGTTGCTGCTGTACAAGATTCATCTAATCCAAAGCTCATGGAAGTTTGTAGAAGGACTCTCATTCGAGTGAGCTTTCGATCAGTTTCATGGGAGGAGGAGATGATGTGTTGAGTCTACCTGCAGAGTAACAGCACTTAGGTAACTGCATAGATAATCTGTGCAGCTTCTCCCAAACACACTGTCTTAGGGTGAGGGAAAGCAAAGGGGTGCTTTTCGAAAGGAAAGGAAGGAAAGGAAAGGGAAAGGAAAGGAAAGGAAAGGAAAGGAAAGGAAAGGAAAGGAAAGGAAAGGAAAGGAAAGGAA